>JAJOOS010006907.1:0-49992 GCA_029582725.1 Solanum chiquidenum
TTTGATACGGTTGCTCTAAAATTTGGGTTAGACCCATTCCCCACTCAATTTGACCCCCTAAACAAGAATATGAAGTCGGATTTTCGAAAAACAAAACAGATTTTTTTATATACAGCTAAACAAGTTTCCGGTAACTTCCGAAGCACATTTTTAAGAACTTTTTGGGTGATTTCAAATATAATCATTTCATTAAGTTCTCGACTCCAAACTCACATATGAGGCTCTAGTTTCACTCTATCATTTTCCGAGTCGTTACAAAGTGATAGAATAAGTACATCAAAAAGAGTAAAAAAATTTAGCTATGAAACACCTCAATCATCAAGAAAATCAGTAGAAATAAAAGAGATAGAACCATACCATTACTATATAACTGGAATATTAGAACAAAGAAAATTCATCATAACAATAAATACTGGTCAAAAAGAAAACCTTATCACAAGAGAGCTAGTAACAGAAGAAGAAATAAACTATAAAGAACAAGAACACTCAGAATTACCAAAAGAGTTTACAACATTAGACGAAACAGTAGAAAAGGAACTAATAATTGGAGGAATACCGATGGTAATAAACTTTGGAGGTCAAAGAAGAGTTTAAAAGAAAGCACACATGTGCACGAAAAGTATATCTAATGATAACTAAACTAAACCTAACTGTCATCAATGAATACGATAACAAACATATCTAAATAAGGCTTGAATACTCTATTCATAAGTTCATGAACGATGCAGGTGCATTGGTTTAACCGAACGACATCACCAGAAACTCATAATGACCATAACGGGTCCTGAAAGCTATCTTTGGAATATCACATTCCCGTAATCTCAATTGATGGTAGTTAAATTTGAGGTCTATCTTAGAGAAACAAGTGACACCTTGAAGTTGATCGAAAAGATCATCAATTCTCGGAAGAGGATACTTATTCTTGATGGTAACCTTGTTCAACTGACGGTAATCTATACACATTCTAAGGGAACCATCCTTCTTTCTCACAAACAAGACCAGAGCGCCCCAAGGTGATCGAATAAAATCTACCAAGGAGATAGAAATATTATACTAGGAATAAAGTGATTAGAAGATATGAAGCCATATAACCTAGAAAATACTCAATTAACTATAACCTATAAAAATAAAAAAGTAATAATAAAAAGAACAATATGAAAATATATATACTCGCGAAAATAATAGTGGAAAAGTATTATAATAGATATTATACCCCAATGATAGACACAGGCGCAGAAGCTAATATGTGTAAACATAACTGTTTACCATAAGAGAAATGGAAAAAGTTAAAAACACCAATAGTAGTAACAAGATTTAACAATGAAGGAAGTATGATAAACCATAAAGCAAAAAATATAAAATTACAAATATGGGATAAAATATTAACTATAGAAGAAATATATAGTTATGAATTCACAAACAAAGATATACTTCTAGGAATGCCATTTTTAGAAAAATTATACCCACATGTAATACCAAAAACACACTGGTGGTTTACTACACCATGTAAACAAAAAGTAGGCGCAAAAAGAGTATACAATAAAAATAGAAAATCTACCCCATGGATAAAAGACAGTGAAAAAATTACCCAAAAACTTGAAAATATCAAAACAAATGAGCATAAAATAGAATTAATAATATTCTCAATAGATAAACTAAAAATCATTCAAGAACAATTAGAACCTCTATATAGTGAAAATTCCTTAAAAGGATGGGAGAAACACAAAACAAAGGTAAAAATAGAACTAATTGATGAAAATAGTATAATAACCCAAAAATCGTTGAAATATAACTTCAATGATCTAAAAGAATTCAAAATGCATATAAAGGAGTTATTAGAAGATAAATACATACAGAAAAGCAATAGTAAACATACAAGTCCAACATTTATAGTAAACAAACATAGAGAACAAAAATGAGGAAAAAGTAGAATGGTTATTGACTATAGAAACCTAAATGCCAAAATCAAAACATATAATTATCCAATTCCAAATAAGATATTAAAAATAAGACAAGTCCAAAGATATAATTACTTTAGCAAGTTTGATTGTAAATCAGGATTTTACCATCTAAAATTAGAAGAAGAATCTAAAAAACTAACAGCTTTCACAGTACCCCAAGAATTCTATGAATGGAACGTATTACCCTTCGGATATAAAAATGCACCAGGAAGATACCAACATTTTATGGATAATTACTTTAACCAATTAGAAAATTGTATAATACACATAGACGATATACTATTATACTCGAGGACACAAGATGAGCACATAAAATTATTAGAAAAATTCATACATATTGTTACATACTCAGGAATAAGCCTAAGCAAGAAAAAAGCAAAAATAATGAAAACCCAAATAGAATAACTAGGAATAGAAATAGATAAAAATGGTATAAAAATGCAGCCACATATAGTACAAAAAATAATAAATTCTGATGAACAGATAGATACGAAAAAGAAACTACAATCGTTTCTAGGACTAGTAAATCAAGTAAGAGAATACATACCAAAATTAGCTGAAAATTTAAAACCATTACATAAAAAATTAAAGAAAGACGTTGAATATTACTTTGATGATAAAGATCAAGAACAAATACGAAAAATAAAATCACTATGCAAAAGACTACCAAAGTTATGTTTTCCGGATGAAAATAATTTTTTTACCTATATAGTAGAATCAGATGCTAGTGAGATAAGTAATGGAGGAGTGTTAAAATACAGATATGACAAAGAAAAAATAGAGCATCATTGTAGATATTATTCAGGCACATTTACAAATCCAGAAATAAAATGGGAAATAAATAGAAAAGAATTATATTCAATATATAAATGTTTATTAGCTTTTGAACCATACATTGTATATAACAAATTTATTGTGAGAACAGACAATACACAGGTAAAATGGTGGATAACAAGAAAGGTACAAGATTCAGTCACAATCAAAGAAATACGGAGACTAGTATTTAATATATTAAATTTTACATTTACAATAGAAGTCATATGTACTAACAAAAATGTTATTGCAGATTACATATCAAGACAAAGTTACCCAAACTGAGACAGAAAATACAATGGAAGATATACTCAAAGTTATTACGAAGCTTTGTACAAAAGTGGATAACATAGACAAAGAGCTACAAACACTAAAAACAAGTCAGCAGCATGACTATAAACATGCGGAGATAAGTCGACCGGAAGACTCTAAAATTCCAGAGATACAAGGTGACGTTGAGAAACACCTAAAAACCCATAACGATTATTTGTTACATGCAGTTACAGGGAGCACCTCATCTACAACAAAGGAAGAAAAAGGATATGTTAATACCAATATGAACAAGATATTTGAAAAACCATTTGTATCAAGAAACCAAAATCCCTTATTCATACCACCACAACTAAATACCTACAAAGATAGCCTAGGACAAGACAAAAAGACCTATAACCACATAACCAGAGCTTATATAGAAAACATCCACAAAATACAGACTTTCTTAAACAAAAACCCCAGATCTAAAACTACTACAAATCCACATGAAGATTATATTACTCAAAACCTACAAGGATGTAATAAACTGATTGCCCAACCAAAGACAAATTCGAACCTAGTAGCAACTTGCTATAACTATGGACTATTGAACACAATATATACCCAAACAGGAGATGAAATAGCGGCAATACCAGAGTTACATAAAGCATTTATGAACTACAAAAGGATAACTAAAGGAACACTGTTTTACATAAGATTCTATTCAGCACCACCAGAAATACTTTATGATGAAATTAAACCAATTATACAAGTTATAAAAATTGGGTTAACTAGAGAAATGATTATACCAGAAAAAATAGAAGAACAAGATGAAATACAAAAAGTGGAGATACCAGCATTTTATGCAGGAAAACGAGTTATTGGGATAGCTACTATTTTAAATGAGTTAACACCCAATTATTTAAACGAAAATTCAGTATGGAGTTATTATGCAAGGGAACAAACAATGATATATTCAAATTGCCGAGACGTAAGAGCAGCAGATATGGAAGAAATAAGACAGCGGGTACTAAGTTTGTTAAAACCAGAGCAGCAGCCAACTACGAGAGCTATACGAAGAAACTTTATCTCTTCAGAAATAATGACAAGATATTGCAAAACTATTGGACAAAGATATCCAGATCATCAATGTTCAAAATGTCAAGGAGAAGATAACATGATTCCAGAAGTCCAGCTGGAATAAAGAAAAGAGCAGCAGGAGACAAGATAAAAAGCAAAAGAATCGTTTGAAAAATATCAACAAAAGCCGACAAGATAAAAAGTAAAGATAGAAAGCAAAAGTAGATAGGATCGATTGAAAATATGTAAAGTTGTTTGAATATTGTGAATTATTGTTAGTGGAATGTAAAGTAAAGTAGGATAGTGGTAAGAATAGTAGTAGTTAGTGGAAAAGAGGACAGATGTAAAGTAAGAATAGTACTCTCCTCTTATTATAAATAGAGAGCCATTTGGCATAGCTAAGGGAGGACTTTCTCGACGGAAAGCACAGCCTTCTTGTACAACAAAATACTCTCAATAAAAAAGATACTATTTCTAAGCAATATGGAGCAAAAAGATATTGAACAGGTATATCTATTTATGATTATGCATAGCTAAATCCTTTGATTCCTGAATATCATCAAGCATGAATGAATAAGTTTATATTAATTATTATATGCTATAATTATTTGAAACATGTTCTCTAGTTTATTAACATGAGGAAAAAAGGGAAAACTCCAGAACTATGCCATCCTATAGTTGAAACCATAGGCGAGGAAGCCATGAGGGGAGTAAACAGAGTTGAGGCGCTGTTTAGGAAGGAATTACCTTTGAAAGTACGATGTTAATAGTGACAGGAAAACATGTTAAAAATAATCTAGTTTATAGTGATCTAACATAAATATTATTATTATGTAATATGATATGAGGGAATTATTGAATTAAAAAAGCATAAACACAATATGAATACCTATTTACATGATGAAATTACAAAACACTGATTTTTTACGTACTCAAAGATATAAAAATTATTGAATTAAGAAGGATAATATGGGAAAAGATATTTGATTACGAAGAACTAAAATTAATAAATCAAGAATGGTATGAAATAGAATTACATGAACTAGATTCAGATATAGAAAGATTTAATATTAACGATTTAGAATTAGATTCAGACTAATGATAAATTACGAATACTTACAATATTGACATGAAGCTAATAAAGACATAATCTTGTTAGGTAACCTGATAAAAGAAAACATAGAAATGTATCAAAGAACCCAAGATATACAATATATAGAATATATACTAACAAATGTAAAAGAAATAATCAGAATAATACCGCTAAGAAAAAATTATTATGATAAAATAAACTATGATTAAAGAATCGCAGGACCCCCCCAAAAATTGGTATCAGAGCTAAGGAAAGAAACGAAATTATGGATATAAATAACGAACAACATAGACAAGAATTAATCAGAACAGTGATTAAAATCCGTCAAGAGTTAAGGTATAAACAGGAAAGGCTTAACTATAACTTATATGCAGGCGTATGCCAGAAAGCTATATTAGCACAAAGAAAAATAATATTTAAATTACAAATAGAAATACAAAAAATTGAATATAAATTAAAACATAATTTGATATGAATAAAGAAGAATTTGCCATAGACGAAAAAATATACGAAAATCAAGAAGGATTAAATCAGTGTTTGTTTTAATATAATAATATATCATATATTTAGATAAATATCAAATTATTTTGTGCTTGTTTTTACATACAGTAACACATATTAAGACCGCTTCATAACAAGAGTGTCAAATGAGCAGATTGGATTGAAATTAGAGATATTAAAATGTGTTGAAATAGAAATTGGGTTGACTGTTGACCCGCCCAAGTTTACTTTAGCTCAAATGAGCTAAAAATCGCATTGGGTCAAGACCCGTCTAATTTGATCACTTGATCTTAATAATTTTAACATACCGTTATTTAACTTTTATAACCACAATTTGAATTTCAACTCAATTTTTTTTTTAAAAAGTTACAAATAGATAACTAAATTTTAAAAGATATAAAATAAATAGTAATTCATACATTTAATATAGGAATATATATTACTTCAATGCAAACAAAGAGTCTTAAAGCGAGTTGAAATTAGATATTAAATTGGACTCAATTGATGATTCTCTTAAAATGGGTTAAGACTTGAATGAGTTGAAATTAGGAAAAAATATTTGGATGGGTACCTTTTAATAAATTATTACTAATTTTAGTGATATTTTTTATTTATTACCAATTTTAGCAATACTATGTTAAATCTGCAATATGTATTAAAAGTGAATTATGTATGCAATATATATGTATTATAATTATTTTTAAAAATATATTATGCTTGTTTGATAAGAAATTGACACATTGTATTATAAGTGTATTAAAATATGTGATAAATGTATTATCCATCAATAAATTTTGTATTATATGTGAATAATAAATTGTTCTTTGTAATATGTATTAAAATTATATTATAAATGTATTAAAAGTGATCAAATGAGAAAAAAAATGTTATTGCTATAAATGTAAATATTTTTTTAATGTTGTATATTTATGTAAGTTTCCCATATTAAACCCAATTTAAATTATGCTGAACCCATTTGTTAAAATACTGAACCGATTAGACGAGTTATCTATATTTGGACTCATTTTTAACACCCCTATTCTTAAATATTCATTTTGTTCCTAATTACTTGTCCACTTTTGAATTGAAAACATCAATTAAAACAAATAATGATTAATATAGTAAATTTACCATTTTGTCTCTATTAATTATGATACCGATGAATAAAAAATTTAAGATTTTCAACCAAATTTTCGACAGAAATAATAGACGGCTGCGTAGTTGGAAATTGTACATTCATTGCGACAATGAAAAAAGAGAAAGAGTCAATATCAACCTATCTCGTTAATTGGTCAAATGTTAACCTCTAATTATACATATTTTATGTCTTGTTCTAACACGGCAACTTTTTTTCCTTCTTACTTGAAACAAATGTTTAACTTAGTGATTCGATAATCATCACCCAAAACCCAACAACTCTCTACAACAAATCAGTTTACTTTTCCCTTTCTTTTTTTTTGTTAATAAATATCTCTCTTTCTACCCAACTATTTTATGGATCAACCATGTCAACGACAACGATGCCATCTCTTACTTTTTCTGTACTATATTATTATTATTATTATTATTATTATTGGGCTATAATGAATCCTACCAAGTAAACAGGCATCATAAACTTCTTTCTTCTCCAGGCTTTACTTTAACCAAGGGAAATCATTCCTCCTCCTCTCACCTCAGGTATGCTAATGTTTTTCCACCTCTTTTCATTTTCTTATAGAGTAAAAACGCTTGTACTAACTCTATTTCAACAAATACTTATTGATTTTTCATTCATGAATTAACAGAACAAACTATTATTAATATAAGAAATGAACTGATCCAAATTAATGAGTCTAGTCTAGCCCCTCCCTTGCTATTTAATGTAAAATCTTTTGAGGTTCACTTATTGATGTTTGATTTTTGTTTTTCGGTAGCATAACTTGTGTCAAAAACTTTAACAGTGTAAACATGCGTTGCCTGACAAACAATTGTCAAACAAAATTGCCTGTCAAGCACTAACGAAGGAATATTTGTCTAGTACCCACCAATTCCAAGTATTCATTCAACTTCTCTTTCCTAAGATTTCAATTTTTTTTTTTTTGTGGTTTTTGGGTATTGTTCAGGCTATCTAGCTTGTTCATTTCAAGTGTTTAATCCAAACAGTTGTGGCAAACTTTTACTCTAAAGAGTGACTGCTTTCCTCGAATGAATCAACAAAGAAGACCATGAACATGAACAGTAGTTTTTTATTTTTATTTTTAATTTTGACTTGCTAAAATAGTTATTAGTCTGTACCACTTACTCTTTTTTGGATTCCATTCACTACAAGATGCATTGCTTATAGATTTACTATATAGGGAAAAGAATGTTCACCCACTGAGTAAGACATCTCCATCAATTACAGTATGTTATGTAACCTTCCACTTGTGTACTTTTACGAAATGAGGATTGTCTTTAGGCCACAAGGTTGTGTACAAATATAGATTTGAATTTTGTTTAGTTAAATCCTTAGTTAGCCACTAAAAGAATCTTAGAGGTATGTTTTGGTAATTTCCAGCTTTATTAGTGAAAAGTTATCACCTGACTCGTCTTTTGCCTTAAATGTTTATAGGTCTTCAAGATGAAGGGACTCAGATATTGTATATATGTTTTAACTGCAGCAATTCATTGCTATATGCTTCTTGTGGCTGCTCAAACAACCGACCCCTCTGAAGGTGGGCTTTCTTCTAATGGTTAAATTGTCATACTTGCAATATTATTGAGTACATTCATTGTTCGGTTCCCTAAAGCATTTTTTTCTAACCGACTTATATTCATTTGAAATTCGTACGTGTTCTAATTAAAGAGTTGTGATGTGAAATTGTAAACTGCTAAAGACATTCTGTGCAAGACCTCAATTGTAAGGTTACGGTAGTGGACACTCTAAAGCTTTAATTATCTTTCTTGCACTACCACGTGCTTGTGTGGCCTAAAACTTTTTCTTCTCACTAACTTGTTTCGTCTAACTAAATTCTGTGTTCACTTATTTTGTAATACATAATGATGATGACATCTTTCAAGCCACGCCCCCTCACGTGCAAGCTTGATTCTTTTTCATGGGCCAAGCACGTTAAGGTTCTTTTTAATATGGGTGGCATCGAGATTCGATGGATCTCTGCCTACCATGTTGAATTGCATGCCTATATAATCTAAAAGCTTAAGCTGTTAGAAAGAACACACTTTTATTAGTTAATTGTATTCTCAACATGACCCCACGTGTGGGCCTGATTCTTTTTCATGGGCCAAACACGTGGAAATTCTTTTTGATATGAGTTGTGGTGAGATTCGATCTCAAGGATTCTGAAATGTATGAGTATGCTACCAAATTTCAAGTTTCATCCTATGTGTAAGTCTCTCCACTCACTCAATATTTGCTGATGATCTCATGGTGAAGTGGAGTCAGTGACAAGGATTGAAGAAGCTTTAGCACACTTTAGTGCAGCCACTGGATTGATAGCAAATATGGACAAATCTAACATATCCGTGGCAAGTATGAATGATCAGATAAAGGAGCAACTATTAACCGTAACAGGTTTCTCACAGGGGGTGCTTCCTATTAGATATTTAGGAATGCCGTTATCCTCTAAAAAGTCGAGCAAGCTAGATTGCCATTTACACATTGAGAAGATCCCAGTGAGAATTAATACTACATATGCTAGGCAACTATCTTATGCAGGGAGGCTACATGTGATCATTGCTGTTCTGTTTTCTATACATAATTTTTGGGGTTCAGTTTTCATCTTACGACAGAGTGTAGTGAAGGAAGTGTAGAGAATATTTATGGGGAAGCACAGCTGAAAGAGGAAGGTGTCTTTGATTGCCTGGGACAGAACCTGTCTACCTAAAAAGAATAGAGATATTAAAGGTTGTGGGCTGTGGAATATGGCTTCTGTTGGTAAGTTGTTGTGGCAAATAGTCATGAAAAAAGATTCACTATAGGTGAAATGGGTGCATGGAAATTATATAAAGTCTGATACTAGTATATGAACTCACATGGCCCCTTTGGATGAAGCTTGTATTGGAGGAAATCAAAATCTTTGAAGGATAGAATGAGGGAATGGTATGTTCAGGGGAGATTTGTCTTAACTTCTGGTGCAAGTTATTCCATCACTAGAAGTCATATTGTTCTTCTAGGTAATCATCCTTGACTACATGCTGCTTAACTTATTGGGAATTTAGTTTTACTGCCAGAACACAGGTTTTTTATTTGGTTGGTTGTTCATCAAAGGGTGCTCACTGCTCACTAAGGAAAGATAAGCCCACGTGCACATACAGGTAGAAGTGTGAGAATGAAAGTGAGCTCCATGTTTTCTACACGCTAATGTTAAGGCTCTCTGATTTTCTGAAGGCAGAAAGAGATCCATGTCAACATCATGCGTCATATTTGGGACTTTTGGTACGTCAAAGGGCAGAGGTAACCTGGGAAAAGTATTTTGCAACTGTTGTTGTTCCTTTCAACCGGCCTTTCCTCTCACCTTTAGTCACCGGCATCTTCTCTTTTTTGAGCTTCACAACTAATACTGCTAGTCCAAGCACTTTCTTTTGGACGAAAGAATTCATGCTATTGGTATCACATTGTTTCATTTTTTTCCTTGTATGAACTATCGTATTAAATTCATACCAATAGTTCAATTCAGACTTGACAACTAGATATCTGCTTTCTCATAATAGTCCCTGGTATAAATCTGGTCGATCATGTCCCTTATATAGCTAACACGTTGATCTGTGAAATGTTAAGCCATGTATACTTTCTCCTTTTAGTGGTTTATTTTGAAACTTAACAAAGTTTTGTTCCTATTTGCAGTTTCAGCTCTAATATCTGTTAAGGGTAGTTTGATTGATAATATGAAGCACCTGAATGATTGGAAACGGGGTGATCCCTGTACTTCACACTGGACAGGAGTTTTTTGCAACATTTCTGATGCTGATGGGTACTTGCATGTCAGGGAACTGTAGGTTATTTTTCTGCATTCTGTAGTGTATGGTATCAGCAATTTTTTGTTTACTATGTAGAGCCATTAGCTGCACAAAATATTTATAGTCTGTTAGTTGACTTCTCTCGTCATTCTAGTTTCTTTATCATTGCCTTAGATTCCTGAAACAAAATATATTTTATTTTTGTTGTATGACCGCAATACAAGAAAGGCCGTCAAATCTGTGGTTTTATTTTTATGGACCAAGTATGAAAGACTGTCAAACCTCTTCCTCTTGACTATTTCTACAGCCGTTTCATGAATATGAATCTCTCTGGAAGTTTATCTCCTGAACTCGGACAACTATCCCATCTTCGAATTTTGTAAGTTGTAACAAATATTATATTTTACAGATAATAATAGTATGATAGGTTTCATTTTTTGCTTATCTATGATACTTACTCTTCTTATTGTTTACAACAAGAAATTTCATGTGGAATAATTTGACTGGGAGCATACCAAAAGAGATTGGAAGCATCACAAGTTTGAAACTTCTGTAAGTTAGACTTAATGGACTTCTGAACTCCATTTTCCAGTGTCATTTTCTTGCACATTTCCCCCTCCACCCACCCACCAGCAAATGATGAGATAACATCAAAATAGTGTTTATATTTATTATGCTGTTAACAGTAGAACCTGACCTTTGGCTGATTCAATATGAATTCATATTATTAATAGCTGATAATTCCTGTGTAACCTCATATTGGAGGCCTTAATTGTTTTTCTCGAATAAGTTGAGATATTCCACTTTGGGATGGAGATACTTTATTGTTTAATGTAGAGGAACAAGATTTACCTGAATTCTGCAGATTGAAGGAATTTTTGGCACTTGGAGAACTCTTTTGATGGAAAGTTCATTGAGGAAAAAGTGAAGCCCTTTGCTAGTGAAATTATTGATCTCAATTTTGGTTTGATCTTTGAGAAATAATGTTCATGCAGGCTTTTGAATGGAAACCAATTGTCAGGATCTTTAGCGGATGAACTCGGTAATCTATCAAATCTCAATAGATTCCAGATAGACCAGAATGAGATATCGGGAGAAATTCCAAAATCCTTTGCTAATTTATATAAGATCAGACATATGTGAGTACTCATTTGATTGCTAACTTTCAGATGCAATCAAATCTAAACTTTCGTCGTCTTTATTTAATTTAACATATGATATGTCTGCAGCCACTTCAATAACAATTCACTGAGTGGTCAAATTCCTCACGAGCTTTCCAACTTGTCCACTATTCTTCACTTGTAAGTTAAGAAGAAAGATTCCTCTTAGCTGTCACTTTTCAAGCTGACACACATAATCTCAGAGGCTTCTAGGGCATAACCCTTGAAATTAGTCTGTTTCTGTTAGTTACCTAATTGCTACATGGTCTTATGACAATATCTTTTTCAACAGGCTTCTGGATAATAACAATCTATCTGGCTACCTTCCTCCCGAGTTTTCTGCGCTCGCAGATCTGGCAATACTGTAAGTTCCTTGTATATATCATTGCAGATACTACCCTCACCAAATGTTTTCCATCAAGTGGTTAAACAATCTTGACAAGTTATCTTTTTGTAAATTTTATACTGTGTCCTACTTAATTGCTGAAACAACTTCCACTGTATGTGTTTCTGTCAAGTGGTTTAACAATTTTGGCTAGTTCGTTTATAAATAGAACATAAAAGTCAATTAGAATAGACTAGTCATAGATTATGAAGGGCTATTGACATGTTATTACTTATTTGTATTTGACTGACATTGTCTTGTTTATCTTAGCTGTACTCACTTTATCGACCAAATAGCCAGACAACTCATAACACAGAGCATATTTTATGATACATCTTGTAACAGCTATAGAGTTTAAGAACACTCCTGATCACCATCTTCAGAATTTTTTATTACTGTAAATCGTAAAATCTATCTATCCCTCGCCATAACTGATACTAGAAAATCTTTTATGGAGATGTAAATTGCCTTCAGCTTAAACCTTTCATGTAATCTAGCTGCTTTAGTTTTTATATATGCAATGTGTGTGAAGTTTCCTTTCCTGAGATCCATAGACACTAGAGTCTCATTCTCTTTTTCTTTATGCAGCCAATTTGACAATAACAATTTCAGTGGATCTGAGATTCCAGCTTCTTATGGAAACCTTTCGTCACTACTGAAACTGTAAATGCTCCTTGGAAATATCCTTTAGTTTATTATTTTCATTTTTCCTTATTTTATATCCTGTTGATGAGAATGCGTGTGTTGCCTCTAAGGGACAATACAGTTAATCACACTTTGAAAGAGCTAGTATAACTACTATATTCTAGACTGATGAGGGAAATTAATCCATGTGTATGTGTAGGCTTATGCACCATGACATTTAAAATCTTTTTAGTTCTCTCTCATTCATCATGTGGTTTAGAGATTTGGGTATTAATCCATAAAATATATTGGATTTGTCAGTCTGACCATTCCTTAGAATAAGCATTGAAATTGCATCTCACACATGTCACACATGACAGTTTTACCTTTCCTTTTCTCATAGAGTTCTCATATTTGTGGAGCCTGATACTTGTTTGTGAGATTTCTATAGAAATTTGCTTTCTGCTTATACTTAGCTCTAGCGCCTTTGTAGCTAGTATCCTTCTGTTTGTTTTCTTTTTCCTTCCGTTTTTAATGTGCCATATATGTTTATTGGTTTAAGACAAGTTTTGAATATTGTGTATCCGTTAAAAGGAAGCCATTGAACGATAATCTTCAATCCTTATTATCTCTTCATGCAAATCCTCAGCTCTATCTCGTATGGTATAGATCTTCCTTGCTTGACAAGAAACATTTTTATACACCACTTTTGTTGCTTCCAAGACTAATGCTTTGTCTTGTAAGTAGTAAACGTACAGAGCTATGGAGATCAAGTCTCATTAAGTTTCTGTATATGTAGGTCTCTGAAATGCATAGCATAGTTATTTAAAATTTATGTTTACTTGTGAGAAAGATTTTGGAACTTGGGTTGTATGTTTAAAGGTGTGAAATTACGAACCAAAGCAGGTATTCTTTAATGCAGCCAATAATTGAAAAGTTGGGTAAACATATGTTTTTTGCTCATGGAGCTGTTAATTGTATAACGCCTGGCCATTTCTTTCGTGATAATGGTGGTGTCTTGTGAGGACCTTGATTGTTCCAACATATACCTGCATTTAGCTCTAAGCATTAGGCATATAAGGAAGAAGATGCCTAACTCTTTTTTTGTCAGCTAGGATTCAAACTCTAGATTTCCATGGTTCTATATTCATCGACTACTAGGCCACACCCTTGGGTTTGTATCCCTTTTCGACTTTCAGCTTGTGCATTTCTTCATCTGTTGTATTCGCTTCCTCTCTTTTGATAATGTTTGACCCTTTATTTGTCTTGTGGTTTCTGTTTCCTATTCATTCTATCATGAAAATGGTGTGAGGGTTCAATAAGTTCACTAAACATCTGAAGACTAAGATGCTAATATAGATAGTGATCAGTTCAATTTCCACCTTAAACTTTTTTAAATTGCATCGATCCTAGCAGAGCTCTTATTCTATTTTTTTCTTTTCTTTACATGTTAGATGATGGTGGAGAGAAAGGGTATTAAGGTATAACAGATATAATGAATTCATGATACATGTTGTGAAAAGACAACTCACCAAAAAAGTTATATATGAGAAAGGAATAAGTCGAAACACAAGTATTTGGACTCCCACAGTATGTGTGAACTTTTGAAAGAGAGATTATGGGATATTTTATAATGATAGAACATGTTGGTAGAAATAAACATGAAGTTTGGTCCTCATCTTGCACACTTATTGATATTGCAGAAGTGTCAGAAATTGCTCTTTGCAAGGATCCATTCCTGATTTCAGCAGAATTGCAAACCTAAGCTATCTGTAAGTGTGAGCTTGTTATTGTTTTGTTCTGCTTTTTCTGATAAGCTTTATTTGTATATATTTTACTTCAAGATTGTTCAACTAGTAAATCTCTGAAAATGTCTAGCTTCTGCTTGCTATACAGTGATCTCAGCTGGAATCAACTTTCTGGATCTATACCACAGAATAAACTTTCCAACAATATGACAACTATGTAAGCTTTTTGATTTTGGTCTTGGTAGTTTCTTCATATATTTATATAAATTGACCGATGTTGGCTTTTGTTTCCACAACATTTGAACAGGATTGCCTGGGTTCCTTTTACTTCTTAAGCATATTCTAATGTATATTTCAAATGCATGATGCAGTATTCTATCGCATAACCGTCTTAATGGGTCTGTTCCCAAGAGCTTTTTTCTCCTTCCTTCCCTGCAGAAACTGTGAGAATCTGCACTTCGTCTTGCAATATCTACTATTTCCCTGAAGGAAATGTACCATTAACGAATTGGTGGGACAAATTTGTCACAGGTCTCTTGAGAACAACTTTCTGAATGGTTCAATTTCCGCTGACATTTGGCAAAACAAGATCTTTAATACAACTTCCAGACTTGTGATGTAAGATGTGAAGCAGAAAGATAACAGATCTTATTTCAATAGAAGTATTTACTTCCAGAGTCAAACCTTTGAATGAGGATTTCTTTCTAACAACTCTTTCATTGATTTTGCAAACCTAGTGATCTGCGGAATAATTCAGTTTCAAACATTTCGGGCGCTTTTGAACCTCCTGTAAATGTCACACTAAGGTATGATTCTTCTTTCAAAGTAAAAAATAGAACAATTTGACTGTCGGTTTATGTCCTCATGGGCCACATAAAATATGGGTAAAGAAACTAGAAGAACAGAAACAATATGCCATACCAAAAAAGGAAAGTACGCCGATTTTCCTCGTGTGTGACGACAATTACTTGGATAATTGAAGAAGCACAAAATGCATGGAATCACTTCTGTTATGTTTTATCCACACACACCGATACACATGCTCTTAGGAAATTCATATATGTTGCTTTATAAAATGTAAACAAAATGCAAAAGAACAATGAGTTGAGAGCACCTTTGTGGTTTCCAGTTTTTTCATTGTTTGAAAAATTTAAGTATGCTTAAAAAGGAGGTATAGATAGAAAAGGGAATTCTGAAATTTTTAGTCACATATTTTCATCTAGGTGCAGTGGAAAAGGATGAAATGATGAAGATCTAAAGGGCCCTATAATATGGGTTATGGTCCTGATCAGCGTATTTCTTGAAAAAGTACAACGTTTCCAAATAATATAAATGAGAAGTGTGGGGTGGGGGCGCGGGGGGTAAAATGATATAAATAGACGGAAACTATGAGCATAAAAGGAGTTTTCGTCTTTTGTTGAGTCTCTCATTTTTTCTAGCATTACCTAGGATTGGCCCATAATTATTCGTTGACTGCAGAAGGTTCATAATCCGCTGGTTTCGAGAAGTGAGACCTCAATTAATTAATGGTTTACTAAAGGATGCCTGAACAAATGGAGAGGAAGGAAGTTTCTGTAAAATTTGAGCCCACAACATGCCTTATGATGATTTTTTGATATGTCACAATGTAATTCAAATCTAAGTTGCTCGGACTCTTCACTTTTGGTGCCGCACCCGTGCCGACACGATATGGGTGCGAGTGTGGGATTGTCCGATTTTGGGTACTTTGACCAAAATTGATAGAGAAAGTCTGGACAGTTCTAATAATTTTTATAATCAATACAAAAGCTAAGGTGAAATTGAAGAAAATGGAATACCTTTTATATAGAAATTTCTATGTCAGTCATTTTCCTTTGATCTCCTTCCAAGATTCTCTTCAAGTTCTCCACATAATATCTCATAATATAGGTTTTATAACTCTTTTCGATATTATAATTATATTTAAGCGAATACCCGCAACCGGTATCCATTCATGGATCCATATCCCTGAATCTTAAAAATTGTATCATGAAGGATCGGAACTTTAGATCCGCATCCGTATCGGACACCCACACCCTAGTCCAAGCAACTTAGATTCTAATAGTTTGTGAACCTGAGGGTATTTTTCTTCAGTATCATTAAATTCTTGAAGAAGGAAAACATCCCATTTAGGAAAGTGGAGGATGGAAATTGTGCCAAACAAAAAGAGTTATTGTGCTAAAATTACTTGTACATCTTTGTTACTGTCTCTGGAATTCATGTTTTCAGTTATGCACTCATTCTTGTTGTCCAATTATTCATAAATATCTGATTTGGACAGTGAATTGAGGTCATCTTTCAGAAATCGCTTTCTGAACTCTTTCTATCTCATGAGGTCAATTCATCTTGAATTCTTAATTGAAAATCTGCTCAATGTTTCTCAAAAGAAACATGTCAATAAAAATGTTTTAGATTTTGTACTATTTTCAAATTCATTTATTATTTTCATAATCTTCCCCTAACTTTAGCAGACAATTTCCAGGTTCCAAAGCAATCCCATCTGCAGCAGTACAAGTATCAGAAACATTGGCAAATACTGTGGCCCTGACTTTGGAGCAGATGACGACGAGCCTAGTAATTCAACAAATCCAAGTGGTGTTTGTCCTATTCATGCTTGTCCAACTGACAACTATTATGAATATGTTCCTGCTTCACCTAAACCATGCTTTTGTGCCTCACCTCTTAGAATTGGGTACAGGTTGAAAAGTCCTAGTATTTCTTATTTTGATCCGTACAAGCAACTATTCGAGTCTTATGTGACTAGTTCCCTTCAGTTGGACCTTTACCAATTGTGGATAGATTCATATTTTTGGGAAAAGGGACCTCGTCTGAGGATGTATTTGAAGCTTTTCCCAGTGGTTGGGAACAATACATTTAATGAAAGTGAGATTCTTCGTATCAGCGAGATTTTTGCCTCTTGGGAATTTCGAGGAAGTCACCTATTTGGACCATATGAGCTCCTGAACTTCACACTCCTCGGACCTTATTCACACTGTAAGTATTCATAGCTTAAATATATTCTAATTCAACTTGTAACAATTTAGGCTGTGTTACTACAATTGCATGACAATTGAATCATTGACATGCAGCATGTGGATAAGATTGAAATATTTGACCATCATTGCCACTTCTAGTCAACAAGTATAAGGATCTTAATTCATATAATCAAATAGTTTAGATGAGCAACAGAAGACTATGATCCATGATCTTCTAAGGACTTCATATATATTGGGTTGAAAAGACAATGAAGTCTTTACATCCAGAGTTTTTTTTAAGACTTCAGATATTTTACGTTGAGGAACCTTGAAGGATCTCACTTACTTGATTAAAAGGTTGAAACTTCAAGGGGTTCAAACTTAGATAGTTTGGTCCAGTCTCTCTTCAAGAGCTTCAATTCTGGAGGATCTCAGGCATTACAGTTTTTGTTGGGATGAAAGTTGATAAAACAATGGACCTTAGGCCTCCCAAAAAGCTAGCTCATGAGGAGGGGATTGTCCAACATATAAGGAGAATAGCCCTTGTCACTCCAACACCTCGCTGCACTCCCAAGACTTGACATTGGAGCGTGGACAATATAATAAAGGGGGGGGGTTCAACATTGGAAACAATAAATTGGGATCAGTCTGGCTCTTAGACCATGTGAGAAATAAAGAAGAAAAATATTACTCCCTCTGTCCAGTTTATATGACTTACTTTCCTTTTTAGTCTGTCCCAAAAAGAATAACACATTTCTATATCAAGTAATATTTTAGTTTTAAAATGTCAACTTTACCTTAATGAAATGATTTATAGCTACACAAATATCTATCACTTTTTTAGACCACAAGTTTTAAAAGTCTTCCTTTCTTTCTTAAACTCCGTGCCAGGTCAAACTAACTCATTTAAAATGGGATGGAGGGAGTATTAAAATTATGCATTCTTTTATTACATTGAGCCTATTTATAGATTCTACATTACAATTCATTTCCAAGTAGGACAATATACACAATCCTATTTGAACACTCCCCTTAAGTTGGTGCATACAAGTCAGATGTGCCGAGTTTGTTAAGATGTAATTAATATGAGGATCAGTGAGAGACTTGGTGAAAATATTTGCAAACTCATCACTCGACTTCACAAATTTTGTAACAATATCTCTTGGGAGCTTCTTTTCTCTGACAAAGTACCAATCAATCTCAATGTACTTAGTCTTCTCATGAAATACCACCGATTTGATGTGATATCAAGGGCTGCTTGGTTATCACAGACAAGATAATGGCTCGATTGTTTTATTTCCTTTGTACGAGCTTTGATTTCTTATATTATCTGCAGTTAATCCTGAAATCAAAGGTAAAAAACAAAGCAAAGGCGTTGTGATAGCTTGCATTGTAGCAGCAGGTGCTTTTGCTGCCTTTGTTTCCTCAATTGCCACTATATTAATCACAAGACGACGTGCTAAGTATCAAAACATCTTGTCAAGAAAACGTTTGTGTAAGTTCTCTTATTAGATTAGCTATAATTTTACTTTATCAAGTCTGCTATTTTTAATTCTTTCTGCAAAATTGATGAATATGGGTTTTGGTTTGCAGCTTCAAGCCTCTCTATAAAAGTAGATGGCGTTAAAAGTTTCACCTTCAGAGAAATGGCTTTGGCCACTAACAACTTTGATACCTCAACTCAAGTTGGTGAAGGAGGATATGGTTCCGTCTTTAGGGGAATTTTAGCTGACAAAACAATTGTTGCTATCAAGCGAGCAAAAGTAGGATCCCTGCAGGGGCAAAAGGAATTCTTGACTGAAATAGAACTATTATCAAGGTTACATCACCGTAATCTAGTTGTGTTGCTTGGATACTGTGATGAAGAAGGAGAGCAGGTATGACAAAACCTGAAAACCTTTTCAATTCCAACTGTTTTAGTTACTAATAATTCACACCATTCATCATTTTTAATCATAGTGAGTCATATTTCTTTAGTGTAGCATCATAAACCTTCTTGTATTCTTTCTCACTTCAGTTTCTAATGATCAGACTGAATGTGTAGCAGACTAAATGATTGCAGACTAAATGCTTTCTTTAGCTACTGAAGTCTTCTTGTTTCGCACAAAGAGTGATATGGTCAAGCAATTATGAGTCTTCTGTATACATTTGCAGATGCTGATTTATGAGTTCATGCCCAATGGAACTTTGCGAGACTGGGTTTCTGGTAAGAACTGTTTCCTGGTTGTTTCTAGATTTCATATGATTAATCCTCCTCAATTTCTTTCATTTAGTTTAGTAGTGAAGATCCAATGCGGAGTTGCAATATTTATAGATGATCCTTGCACATGTTGTGTCATTAGTAGTACTATGGTGAATTGATAATACAGGTTTCAGTATTTTATTGTGTTCGTGGAGAAACCATTATCAAGGTGGTGAGCAATCTAAAAGTTGCATAATGGAAAAGATATTGCAGGAAATCTATTAGTCAGAGAAACATAGATTCCATCTTCCTTTTCCTTATCAGAACAAGAAAAGTTGTTAGTTTCTTTATGCGGCTGTGATAAACTTAAAATTGACATTGGTCAAGAAACTTTTGTATTGCTATCTAAGTAGGTGATTTCCATCATTTGACAGCCAAATGTAAAAAGAATTTGAAGTTTGGAGCAAGGTTGGGCATTGCACTGGGGGCATCTAAAGGCATCCTTTACCTCCATACTGAAGCTGATCCACCCATATTCCACAGGGATATTAAAGCCAGCAATATTCTTTTAGACTCTAAACTCACTGCCAAAGTTGCTGATTTTGGATTGTCTCGGCTTGCACCTGTTGAGGATGATGAAGGTCTTCTGCCTAATCATGTGTCAACAATAGTGAAGGGGACACCTGTAAGTCTGTCTATGCTCTTACTTATCATTCAGCTCTAGATTTAAGGAAATAATTGAGCAATGATCTCAGTGATTTTCTTATGTATATGCACAGGGTTACCTTGATCCCGAATATTTCTTGACCCATAAAATGACAGATAAAAGTGATGTCTACAGCCTTGGGGTTGTATTTCTGGAGATCTTAACTGGCATGCATCCTATCTCACATGGAAAAAACATTGTCCGTGAGGTATTTCTGTCTGCTGAACACCTATTGGAATACAAAAACAGTGAATATTTGTCTAGCATTTTAGCAATAAAAGCATAGGTGTATGTATATAACCTTTAACTGTCCATGACAGGTAAAAATGGCTCATAAATCGGGAGTAATGTTCTCCATTATGGATAAGAGCATGGGATCCTACCCCTCTGAATGTGCGGAGAAGTTGGTGGAGTTGGCCCTAAAGTGTTGCCAGGACAAACCAGAAGACAGACCCTCAATGCTGGAGGTGGTTAGGATGCTAGAAACCATACTCCAAATGATGCCATATACTGATACCGATCCTTTGGATAATAAAGCCAGTTTCAGTGAAACTACATCATCAGCTTCATTTTCTAACACTAGAAGCGGAGACCTATTTATATCATCATCCAATGTATCAGGTGGTGATCTTATTAGTGGTGTTACTCTTAATATTACACCTCGTTAACATTAGCTTGTCTTCGACTGCATAAACATTGGCTTGTACACTATGACTAGTAGGAAGTCTATACGACTTATCTTTTATGTTGTATACGAGTGTACAATAATACCATCTTACTGCTTCTAGATTTATGTATATTCCTCAAGAATCTGTTGTCACAGACAACCCTTGTATATGTATAGTACATTATACATGAAGTGCCTTATCACTGTCCATAGAAATGCTACATCTAGTTGGTTATCATCCTTGCACAATTGGCATTTTTACTTTCAACTTATTGTTTTTACTGTTTTTTACTTATTTTTTATTATTTATTTAGTTTAGTTTATTGCTTTCCTATTTTGTAGCAAAATACTTGGTCAAAGTTAGTTGCCTAACTTTTTTTTTAATTTCAATTTATTGCTTTCCTATTTTTTAGGAAAATACTTGGTCAAAGTTAGATGCCTAACTTTTTTTTTTTTAATTTCAATTTATTGCTTTCTTATTTTCTAGTAAAATACGTAGTCAAACATAGTTGCTTAACTTTCTAAAGTTAGTGGCTTTTTATGGCGGTTAGTGACACATTTTCTTATTAAATTTTTTATCCACTTTGTAAGTGGTTATTAGATAGGATTTTTTTTTTGTATAAATTCTAATGTTCTCCAAGTTAATAATGTGCTGGAATTTTAATGAGTTGTTTGTACTTTTATACTTCAATTCAACTTTAGAGTCTTTGTTTTAACACTGACATCAGAGCTCTTGTTGACCTTATAGGCTTAAAAAAAATTAATTTAGCGACAACACAAACGACATCTAGCAGTCTACCTTTAAATTCACATTTCACTTTCATTAGTGAAAATTATCAAATTTGATTTGTGAAGATGCATGCTTTTTTTTTGAAAGCCTATGAAACAGAAAAATTACGGCAGAAGATAGACCAGGACATGTGTTTACATGGAAATATTATATATCTTGTCTTATATGAAATCCAATAGTGTAGAGAAGGCAAAAAAAAAATAAATTAGGGCAAAGTCTATTATGCATAATTTTGTGGCAGTTCGTGTTCTACAAAATCAAGGCTTGTAAGACAGCAAAAAAAGTTTGGGATATATTGAAAAAATATATAAGATGACGATAGGACACGTCAAATGCAAGTGTTGAACTTGAAAAGAGAGTTTGAGTCCTTGAATATGCAGGAGGATGAAACGATCATTCTTGTAACTTACCCGATAGATTTGACTCTAAGATTTTCCCTCTTGAAAAATTCAAGGACCTAAGAAAGTGCTAATTAGGTGAACTAATGAGTGCTCTTTATGTACAAGAGCAAAGAAAGACCATGAGATGGGACAAGTTCAGTGAAGGAGCTTTCTCTATATAAAAACAATATTTACATAAAGAAAAGCAACAATTCAACCAAAAAAAATAAGGGCAAGCATAATAGTCAAAAAAATATTAAAGAGGTAAAGTAGAAGTTTTCTCCGAGTAAACATTGCAAAAAAACAACATATCAGAAAAAGTACTATTGGTGGAAAGTCAATTCTATATGCAGAAAATATAAGTAAATAGGGCACATATCCAAGTTTGAAAATTAAAAAATTAAAGGTCGCTGAACTTTGCAAGAACAACTACCAGAAGTTATTGATGCACATGAGGCAATTTTTTTTGAAGTTTCATACTTCTCAACAAATGATTCATTAGTGATTGTACACATCACTTGTGTAGTGATGCTGAAATGTTCAAGTTTCTTGATGTCAAGATATGAGACTATTCCCTACTTATAATACAATGTTTAAAGCCATAAGTGACTCCAAGCTGATCCATGATATGGCATGACACTAAGAATAACTTATAGATAATGACTGAAAGTATTGATGAGGAAGCTAAACTGAAATATACCATGAGTATTAGTAAAACTAAATACTCAACATGAGTTCATCCAAACATAAGATAATGCTGAAAGACTCATATTTGATTGACTATCTGAAAACCTTTGCTTAGATGAATTACTAGGACAACCCCCCCCCCCCACAACTAACTATAACAATCTGAAAACTGAAGACTAAATAAATGAAATAAATATAAAGGTTGTCCTCGAATGATGAGGACTCACCAAACTCTTGTTCTGACCTGATATGAAGTCATACTAACCACGGGCTGGATACTGAGCGTCTGAACCTATATTTTTGTCACGACCCAGGTGTACCTCCTAGATGTAATAAGGCGTATAAGACCCCGAGAGGCCTCATACAAGTCACTTAGCATATCATAACATAAAGTAATAGAAATGAGCGGGAATTTAAAACTTTTCAATACAATCAAAGTCTTTTATAAAATGAGCGGAAGTCTAACAACATTGTCTCAAACATCTAAACAACATGAATAAAGTGTTGGGTCACAGCCCATACAATAGTCCAAGACATAAGAAAAAAGCATAAAAGAAAGTGGTGATCACATCCTAGAACACAATAAGGACTCACCAAAACTTCACTTCCTTGATCAACAACAAAGCTGTCCACGAGTGTGAGAATCAATGTTGCCGGAACTTACATTTGATAAGAATGTGGGCAAGAGTATACGTTAGTACAATCAAGTACTAAATATGATGGCTAGCATAAACAACATAAACATAAGAATTAGTCAACATAAGACATAAGGCATAAGCATAATCAAGTCATAATAAGCTTTATAATGAAAGAGGAATACTCCCTTAAGTAACCTCACTTATTATTAGCCAAGACATAGGTCATCCGTCTCTAGTCAAGCTTGCATCATGTAAGGCATATCTAGCAACACTCCAATCAAATCATCTTCATAACATAATTACATTATTCATACTTACCTTTAAAGACATGGGGATTCGCCTCAATGCCTAGCTTATAAAAGCTAATGGGTATTCGCCTCTTACCTTACTTACTTTTAGATCGCGGGTACTTGCCTCCACAATCTCATCACATGAAATAGGTACTCACCTCCACATTATTTCATAAAGAGCACGGGTACTCGCCTCCATGTCCATTCATCATAGTAAGAACGTGGGGATTCACATCTTGTTCAATTCTAAGGAGTATGGGAATCACCTCATATCCTTACATATGAAGGTCACAGGTAATTGCCTCTAGCCTCATCAATTACATAAGCTTTTAGTCTAGATTCATTTTAGGTGAGCAATCCTATCAACCTAGAATCATTTATGTGAGTAAACCTTTCACATTCATTCAACCATTCTTATCAATTCATTATGGGAAGTATCCCTTCCACATCATAACATAACAATCAACAACTCATAGCCTAGGCTTTACTTTCAAAGCACACATCTCATGATCATCATCTATGCTCTAATCTCAAGAAATTAACATCATATTCATCATATATGATTTGATCGCAAGCGATTCTAATCATACTTCATCAATTCTACTAGGGGATATCTAACCCACAAAGTTTCCCTACATGGCATCAACCCAATCATATCAATTCTACCCTAAAATCATAGGATAGGCATGGGTACACGTAATTTCATCCTAAATACATTCAATTCTATCAATTCAATTATAAACAATCACAATCCACTCAATTGGATCAACATTCATCATAACCCACAACATTGGAAGAAACCCTAACTAGAATTGGAGAAATTCTTCTTCAAATTGTAGAATTCTAGGGGACTTCGTGGGAGGAAGGAGAGCAGGGATTAAAAGCCATCATACCTTAGTCACAATGCCCACAAAAGCTTGAAGATCGGGAGACTTGATCTTGAACTAGCTTCAATCTCCTTCTTCTTCTTCCACCTTCTAGAGAGAGTATATTTGAGAGAGGATTTGGGTTTTCTTTTGGGAATTGAGAGAATGACTTAATTGAGTGAGTTTCGGGATCTAAAATACTTATATAGGTGGTGTAGGCTTAGGCAAACGATACCACATTGATTTAATTAAAATCGAAAAAGACCCTTAAGTCCCTAAAATAACTGCCATGTCCCCACCCATGAGACCATGACCGACGGACCCAGGATGGACCTACGGTCCATCCACGTTAGTTGTCGTCTGGTCAGAGACTTTTGTCCATTTGATAGTTGCTGGGACCACCGGGCGTGAACACACCTACGGGGCGTAGGTCCCACTGTGGTCCATGGGCCTGGAGCATTTTCCGAGGTTGCCTACCCATGGACCCACCTGCGGTCCTTGGGTCAACCCACGGGCCGTGGTTGGCTCTCGTGGATGGAACTTGCAATTTTCCAATAGCTGCTATATTTCCTCGTTTTGAATCCGGGGTGTTACATTATCTCCCCCTTTGGATCATTCATCCTTGAATGAGATTCTAGGCACATTACTAAATGAAAAGACTCAAGACTAGCAGCCCTTCATGCCTGCAACTCATCAAAATGCACACAACTAAGAAGGAAACATTATCTCCAAGCTCGTCATACTCAATGCACCATAAGGGAGTAAGAACTACATCTAACAACCCATTATGCATGAAATCTTAACATTTCTCATGTTCAAGGAGGAACTATCATCTCCGACTCAAAATCAATGCTCTACACAATCTCATGGAGCTCATATGCAATTCAATTTCAAAAAGCACAAATTCAAGGAGGGGGATCTCCACTCCAAGTCAAGGCATGTTCTACAAATCATCTCATTAAGTCTATAAGCAACTCGTACTCAATAATTAATAACATGAGGAAAATAATTCACAAAAGCCATATTCTTTCAAAACTTAAGCTTTTTCATGAACATGCAATTTAAGGAAATTATGGAAACACATAAAACACACATGACTTCAAACAGAAATAAACCAAAAGGAACTCATTACCTCAAGCTAGAATAGGAGGAAAAATATGAGTATATCGGGACATCATATCGGCCTCGGCCTCCTAAGTGTCACCCTCAACTTGATGGTTTTTCCATAACACCTTAACGGGAGCAACCTCTTTGTTCCTCAACCTCTTAACTTGCCGGTCTAAGATCTCAACCATAACTTCTTCATAAGAAAGGTTCTCTTTCACTTCTAACCCTTCTAGGGGAATTATGGATGTCAGATCTCCAACACACTTCTTCAACATAGAGACATGGAAAACCGGATGCACTGACGCCAACTCATTTGGCAAATCAAGCTCATATGTAACCTTACCAACACGCCTCAAAATTTGATATGGGCCTACAAAATGGGGACTAAGTTTCCCTTTCTTACCGAACCTCATTACACCCTACATGGTGAGATTTTCAAGTAAACCCAATCAAGCACCTCAAACTCAAGGCCTCTCCTTCTAACATCCGCATAAGACTTTTGTCGACTTTGGGCTGTTCTCAACCTCTCTCTAATGAGTCAAACTTTCTCAATAGTCTCATGAACTGACTCGGGTCCTATCAAAGCAACCTCACCCACCTCAAACCATCCTATAGGAGGTCTACACCTCCTACAATAAAGAGCCTCAAACGGAGCCATACCAATACTCGAATGGTAGCTATTATTGTAGACAAATTCTATCAAGGGAAAGTGGTCATCCCAATTTTCCTTGAAATATATCACGCAAGCCCTCAACATATCTTCCAATGTTTGTATTGTTATTTCCTCTTGCCTATCGATTTGGGGGTGAAAAGTTGTGCTAAGCTTAGCTTTTGTGCCAAGACCCTTTTGGAAGGACTTCCAAACTTGTGAAGTAAACTGAGTACCTCTATCGGAGATAATGGACAAGGGCACTCTATGCAACCTTACCATCTCTTAATTACAACTTAGCATAATCTTCTGCCGTATAGGAAACCTTGACAGGGATGAAATGGGCCGATTTCATTATTCACTCTACTATAACCCAAATCGAATTAAACTGATGCCGAGTCCGGGGCAATCCCACTATGAAGTCCATATTCAACTCTTCCCACTTCTAAGTAGGGATGCTAATATCTTGGGATAAACCTCTCGGTCTCTACAAATCCCCCAATATCCTTCTTCGTCCCATTCAACTAATAGATCTCCCGTAAATCACGGTACATCTTGGTGGATCCCAGGTGAATAGAATACTGAGAA
The DNA here is from genome assembly GCA_029582725.1 of Solanum chiquidenum. Taxonomy (NCBI): domain Eukaryota; kingdom Viridiplantae; phylum Streptophyta; class Magnoliopsida; order Solanales; family Solanaceae; genus Solanum; species Solanum chiquidenum. The sequence continues at coordinate 27,096 of JAJOOS010006907.1, forward strand.
CTATGGGCTTCTTACAAGATTTGTTCCCTCAATTCATCAACATTTGGAACACAAAAAGACCTTGGTACCATAGGACGTCATCTCCCCCTTGAAAGAAATCCACTACAGACTTCTTTTGAACCGCCTCTTTCAATTCAACTAAGGTTCGATCAAGGCATTTCTTTACTTTAACATCGGCCATGACAAAACTACCCATAGATAACCAACTAAGGGCATCCACCACCACATTTGCTTTACCGGGGTGATAGAGAACACTCATATCATAATCTTTCGATAACTCAAGCCATCTCCTTTGGTGAAGATTTAGATATTTTTGGGTAAACACATATTGCAAACTTTTGTGATCGGTAAACACATCAACATGAACCCCATACAAATAATGCCTCCAAATCTTTAGGGCAAATACCACCGCCACTAATTCAAGGTCGTGGGCAGGATAGTTCTTCTCATGAACATTTAGTTGCCTTGAAGCATAGGTAATCACCTTACCATTTTGCATAATCACACATCCCAATCCAACTCTAGATGTGTCACAATATACTACAAAGCCATCCATCCCTTTGGTAAGGTCAAAACCGGAGCAGAAGTAAGTCTATCTTTTCAACTCTCAGAAATTTTTCTCACAAGCTTCCGACCATAGAAACTTGGCCTTCTTTTGAGTCAAAACCGTCAAAGGAGAAGCAATGGAGGAAAACCCCTCAACAAATCTTCTATAATAACCGGCCAAACCTAAGAAACTTTTAATATCTCTTGGTGATAGAGGTCTAGGTCAATTATTGACTGCATCCGTCTTAGTAGGATCTACCTCAATACCCTTGCTTGAAACTATATGGCCAAGAAAAGCTATGGACCTTAACCAAAACTCGTATTTACTAAACTTTGCATAGAGTTGTTGGTCCTTGAGAATTTGAAATACAATCCTCAAATGATCAATATGCTCATTCTCACTTCTCGAATAAATCAAAATATTATCTATGAACATAATTACGAACATGTCAAGGTATTGTCTAAACACCATATTCATCAAGTCCATAAACACCTCCAGAGTATTAGTCAAACCAAAGGACATAACCAAAAACTCATAATGACCATATCGGGTTCTAAAAGCCGTTTTTGGAATATCTTCCCCTTTCACCCTCAATTGGTGATAACCTGACCGGAGATTAATTTTAGAGAAATAACTTGCCCCTTGAAGTTGGTCAAATAAGTCATCTATTCTTGGAAGAGGATACTTGTTCTTGATGGTTACTTTGTTCAACTGCCGACAATCAATACACATATGGAGTGAACCATCTTTCTTCCTAGCAAACAACACCGGAGTACCCCATGGAGATATACTCGGTCGGATGAAACCTTTATCCAATAAGTCCTTTAACTGATCCTCAACTCCTTAAGTTCTGCAGGATCTATTCTATAAGGAGGAATAGAGATAGGTTGGGTATCGGGGAGAAGATCAATCCCGAAGTCTATTTCCCTTTCGGGAGGAACATCGGGTAAATCTTCAGGAAAACTTCCGAAAACTCTTTTATAACTGGGATTGACTCAAGTTAGGAGTTTTGGACTCCACATCCCTCACCCTCACTATAAGGTAGACACAACCCTTTGAAATCATTTTTCTAGCTTTTAGGTAAGAAACAAATTAACCTCTAGGCATAGAATTTCCCCCCTTCCACTCTAGGATAGGCTCATTTGGGAATTGAAATTTGACTACCCCGAGTTCTACAATCTGTAGAGGAATAACAGGAATGAAACCAATCCATACCCAAGATAACATCGAAATCTATCATGTCAATCTTTATCAAATCAACCAAGGTAACTCTATGGGACAAGGAAACATGACATCTCCTATAAACCCTCTTAGCCACCACAAAATCACCAACATGGGTGGAAACAAAAAAAGATTCTAATAACACATCGGGAAGCATATCAAATCTCATAGCTACATAAGGAGTCACAAATGACAAAGTCGCACCCGGATCAAGTAAGGCATACACATCTATATGGAAAACTTTTAACATACCAGTCACCACATCCGGGAACTTTCTTGATCACCTCTAGTTTGGAGAGCATAGAAATGGTTTTGCTTAGGAGCATTCCCACCCAAACCACTTGAACCGGATGAAGGGTAGGGATGAGTCCTACGACGACCATCTCCACTTTTATTAGAAACCAAAGGATAATTCCTTATTTTGTGATCCGTTCTTACACAACCAAAGCAAGCATTAGAAACTGCTTGACACTTCCCTTCATGAATTCTCCCACATTTAGAACAACTAGGCATCGAAGACCTATTACCATCTCCTTGAGATTTTGGGTTAGGCAGCCTTTCATTATTAGGCCTTGGAGGAGTGATGTTTAGAATTTCTCTATTCACGTAATTAATAACACAACTTCCAGTACAAGTGTCTACGATCGTGTGATAGTATAGTAACCCAATCAAGGGTTGGGGTCGTGTCCCAAGGGAGTGGTCTTGAGAATTAATAGAAAAATAAAATTTGGTTCTAACTAGTTGTAGCTAAACACATTCACGATTAAAAATATTGTAAATTAATGGGGGGACACAAAAGTGTCAAATAACAATTTGGGGTTTTTTGTCACATGTATAGCAAAAACAACAAAAAATACAAAGAAATCAAGTTTGGGGAAAAGTTCTTGGGGTGTGACCGCAATACAAGTTGAGATAAATAGTTGGATATATGCTTTCAAAAGGAAATTTGCAAGATAATAGTGACTAGGCTAAACTTTAGATGGAAATAAGTTCCCTCTCGGGCAACTTACCCCGTTTCAAATGCGTTTCTCTCAGACACCCATTTGCCGCATGAAGACCAGCCTACGCCTTACCCCACTCACTCTCTCGAGCTGAGTGTTAGGACATGGGACTAGGGCTCACCCTCTCGGGCTGCACCTCATGTCAACCCACTCCTTAGGTCATCAGTCTAGTGGTCTTGGTTTCGCGACCTCCTTCTCGGGCAAGCCGAAAACACATGGGTGGCTTTGTATTTGCAACTACAAACCCATTAAATTAAACCACAACAACTAAGTGAAATCACCATTAAAATACATCTAACTTATCAGCAAGAAAGACCCAACAATAATATCAACACATATTTGCTAAATCACACCCCAAGAATAGGGTTTTTTAGCCACACATCAAGAGATATAAATTTATACCTTCAATGATGTTGAAATCAAATGGGTATAGAGAAATAAGTCTTGATTAAAGCAAATAAGGAAGAATCCAAAAGACCCACTTCCAAATTGAAAGAGGTGAAACCCTATTCTTCTTCAAGTCTTCAAACCCTTACAAACTTGAGACAAAAAGTACTAAAATTATATTCTAATCTGATACTAAAAATTGATACGAAAGTCTTCTTCTAAAAATTTGATACTAAGCTATAACTCTCAACGAGTATTTATAGTTTTCAAAAATATGTGCTGCGGCGGATCACTCGACGACATTAGTCGGAATTTCTGATCAACTCGGCGATTCGCCCTTTGGTGTAGCTCATCGCCATCTTACACCATCCTTTGGCATCGTTGTGCTCTGGGTCATTGGGCGCCATAGTACTGCTTCGTGGGCCTTCTCGGCGATGCGCTAACATATATCTTTTTCTGCCGACTTGATCCTTTCTTTCAGGGCTCAGCACACTAGAACAAAAGGCAAAGTGAGACCCTTCGACGATTCACCAAGTGAACTCGGCGATCGTCAGGCCTTTATTTTCTCATTCTTTTCAGCCTTTTCGTTCCTTTTTGCAAAGCAGTGTCCATACATTCCTTCAAAATTTCAAATACTTGAAACTTAAAGGTTTTCATAAGATATTGAGATAATATAAGCATTTGAGGATACAATTTCTATTAAAATATAGCCCTAAATGAGTCCAACTTGTGGACTCATCAAGGAGCACTAGAAGAACCTTGCCTAGAGAAGTTTTGCCGAAACCTTGAGTGACCTCGTCCACTGGACCTAGAATGTGAATAGTTATCATCATCCAATTTTGCTCTCTTTGCCTCTCTAGATCTTTCCTTGAGCTTTTCTTCCTCAATTTTTTAGGCATGCACCATAAGGCGATAAATGTTCATGTCATGGACAAGCATAGTGGTTCGGCACTCTTTGACTACCATGTCGGACACTCTTGACATAAACTTACTCATCTTGGCTCTACGATCCGCCACAATAGAAGGGGAATATTTGGACTTTTCAGCAAACCTCAAAGCGTATTCCCTTACCCTCATATTTCCTTGCCTAAGGTTGATGAACTCAAGTACCTTGGCCTCTCTCATCTCTAGAGGGAAGAATTTGTCAAGAAAATCACTTTTGAACCTTTCCCAATTTATGGGACCCGCTTCCACCGGCCTTGCCTCTTTCCACTGATTGAACCAAATCTAAACAACTGATGAGTCCACAATTTAGACTCATTTAGGGCTATATTTTGATAGAATTAGTGTCCTTACATGTATGTCTTATCACGAAATTTGATAAAAACCCTTAAGTTTCAGGTATTCGAAGTTTGAGGGACAACATGGACACTACATAGCAAAAAGGAACAAAAGAATGCCAAAAGAACGAAGAAGTGAAGGCCTGAGGATGGCTGAGCACACTCGGCGTATCACCAACGGGTCCAGCCTCGCCTTTTGTTCCAGTGTGCTGAGCCCTGAAGTAAGGATCAAATCGGGGGTGAAAGGAGTAGTCAGCATGTGACCGAATAGCTCCGCGAGGTAATATTCTATTGCCAAATGATCCAAAAGTTCAACGAATCGAGAAGTCAAGTCTGCGATGTAAAGAGGTAGTCGACGAATCGCCAAGCAGATCAGCGAAGCGGATCCATCTCGCCCAATGCTCCAGAACTCTCAATGCTGAGGACCAAACCAAAAGGGTGATGAACTAAGCCAAACAACGGATCACTGAATGCTTCGACGATCCCAACTAATGTCGCGAATGACCTGACGCAACACAGATTTTTGAAAACTATAAATACTCATTGAGAGGTAACTTTTTCATATCAGACCTTGTTTTATCAGTCTTTAATTTTGAACAACATTTTGAGTTTTTCTATTTTTATCTCTAAGTGTGAGAGGGTTTTGAAGACTTGACGAAAAAGAGCGTTTCAACTTCTCCATTTTGGAGTGGGTCTCTTGAATTCTTCATTCTAAGCCTTTATTAAGACTCAAATCAATATACCCATTTGAATGCAAGCTCATTTAGGTATAACTTTCTATCTCTTGATGTGTGGCTAAAACCCCCCAATTCTTGGGGTGTGATTTTGTGAATATGGGTTAGATTAGTTGTTGGGTTTTGCTTGCTGATAGTTTGATTGTAGTTTAATTGTGATTTCGTTTAGTAGTTGTGGATGAATCTTATGAATTTGTAGTTGCAAATACAAGTTTATTTATGCATTTTCAGCTTGCTCGAGAGAGAGGTTGTAAAATTAAGACTACTAAATTAATGGCTAGTGTGAGTGGGTCGACATGAGGTTCAGCTCGAGAGAGTGAACCCGAGTCCCATATCCACACACTCAGCTCGAGAGAGTGAGTGGGTTAAGGCGTAGGCTGGTCTTAATGTGGCAAGTGGGTGTCCGAGAGGAACCCATTTGAAATGGGGTAAGTTGCTCGAGAGAGAACTTATCCCTCTTAATGCTTAACCTAGTCACAATTACTCTATAAGTTCTCTATCAAAAGCATGCACTCAACAATCTTGTCTATCTCGTATTACTAATCACATCCCAAGGATCGCCTCTCATTCATTATAATTTCTTGTTAATTTTGCTATTTTTGCTAACTTGTGACAAAACCCCCAAATTGTTAATTGACACTTTGGTGTCCCCATTTGATTTAAAATATTTGCATTCGAAAATGTTTACAAACTACAACTAATTTGAACTTGATTTTATTCTTCTACTAATTTTCAAGCCCACTCCCTTGGGACTTGACCCCAACCATTGGTTGGGTTACTAAACTATTGTACGATCGTAGACACCTGAACTGTAGAAAGTGTCTTAATTACACAAACATCAACAACCCTTTTGAGGTGGTAAACGGCTAGTTCCGCCTTCTCTTCCGGAGTCACACCCATAATACAAGTACCTTGTAGACCTCGCCGATAAACTCTTGAGGGTCTTCCTCAACTTTGGAGCAATAAAATTTGGGAGGGTTGATTCTTGTAAAATCCCTCACTCTTTTTGCCATTGTACCCACACCTGGCTTCACAAGGACTACCACCTCTGTAATGGCTTGTCCCGTCATGTCTTGAGCCAACACTTGCAATGCCGACCTAAACTCCGCATTTGTCACATTCCCATTCAACGGGTCAATCGGAGCTTGAGGAGGAGCGTGGGGAGGAACCTGAGGAGAAACCTCTTGATCAACATTGTCTCCCTCCATGCTTCTTGCATTAGCCCTTCTAGTAGTCATATCCTGAAAACCATTAGGCACGGATTTAGAGAAAGACTTATAGAGTTAAACTCCATGACATGACTTAGAGAAGTGAAGAAGTGAAATTTCCTAAACATCTAATAACCTCTCATTTATAAATGTGGCGCGCTTCACACTTATGAACAAGACTCTACTAGACGTGGTTTGAGACATCCTAGAACTATTCTAAACCTTGTGCTCTAATTACGAAGTTTGTCACAACCCAGGGGTATCCCCAAGATGTAACAAGGCATATAAGACCTCAAGAGGCCTCATACAAGCCACTAAGCATATCATAACATAGAGTAATAGAAATGAGCGGGAATTTATAACTTTTCTATACAATCAAAGTCTTTTATAAAATGAGCGGAAGTCTAACAACATTGCCACAAACCATCTAAACAACATGAATAAAATGTTGGGTCACATCCCATACAATATTCCATGACATAAGAGAAAAGCATAAAATAAAGTGGTGATCAATCCTCGAACACAATGAGGACTCACCAAAACTTCACTTCCTTGATCAACAATAAAGCTAGTCACGAGTGTGACAATCAATGTCACCGGAACCTACATTTGATAAGAATGTTGGCACAAGTATGCGTTAGTACAATCAAGTAATAAATATGATGGCTAGCATAAACAACATAAATATAAGCATTAGTAAACATAAGAAATAAGGCATACGCATAATCAAGTCATAATAAGCTTTATAATGAAAGAGGAATACTCCCTTAAGTAACCTCACTTATTATTAGCCAAGACATAGGTCATCCGTCTCTAGTCAAGCTTGCATCATGTAAGGCATATCTAGCAACACTCCAATCAAATCATCTTCATAACATAATTACATTATTCATACTTACCTTTAAAGACATGGGGATTCACCTCAATGCCTAGCTTATAAAGGCTAATGGGTATTCGCCTCTTACCTTACTTACTTTTAGATCGCGGGTACTCGCCTCCACAATATCATCACATGACACGGGTACTCGCCTCCACATCATTTCATAAAGAGCATGGGTAATCGCCTCCATGTCCATTCATCATAGTAAGAACGTGGAGACTCACCTCTTGTTCAATTATAAGGAGTATGTGAATCACCTCATATCCTTACATATGGAGGTCAAGGGTAATCGCCTCTAGCCTCATCAATTACATAAGCTTTTAGTCTAAATTAATTTTAGATGAGCAATCCTATCAACCTAGAATCATTTATGTGAATAAATCTTTCACATTCATTCAACCATTCTTATCAATTCATTATGGGAAGTATCCTTTCCACATCATAGCATTAACAATCAACAACTCATAGCCTAGGCTTTACTCTCAAAGCACTACATCTCATGATCATCATCAATGCTCTATTGTCAAGAAATTAACATAATATTGATCATATATTCTTTGATATCAAGCGGTTCTAATCGCTCTTCATCAATTCTATAAGGAGATATCTAACCCACAAAGTTTCCCTTCATGGCATTATCCCAATCATATCAATTTTACCCTAAAATCATAAGATAGGCATGGGTACATGTAATTTCATCCTAAATATATACAATTCTATCAATTCAGTCATAAACAATCACAATCCACTCAATTGGATCAACATTTATCATAACCCACAACATTTGAAGAAACCCTAACTAGAATTGGGGAAATTCTTCTTCAAATTATGGAATTCTAGGGGACTCCATTGGAGGAAGGTACCCATGGATGAAAAACCATCATACCTTAGTCACAATACCCAAAAAATCTTGAAGATTGGGAGACTTGATCTTGACCTAGCTTTAATCTCCTTCTTCTTCTTCCACTTTCTAGAGAGAGACTATTTCAGAGAGGATTTGGGTTTTCTTTTGGGAATTGAGAGAATGACCTAATTGAGTGAGTTTAGGGGTCTAAAATCCTTATATTGGTGGTCTAGGCTTAGGCAAAACGACACCTTATTGATTTAACTAAAATTGGAAAAGACCCTTAAGTCCCGAAATTAGTTGCCAGGTCCCCACCCATGAGACCATGAACGACGGACCCAGGATGGACCTATGGTCCATCCACGTTTGTTGTCGTCTGGTCAGAGACTTTTGTCCATTTGACAGTTACTGGGACCACCGGGCATGGAACCACCTACAGGGCTTAGGTCCCACTGTGGTCCATGGCCTGGACCATTTTTTGAGGTTGCCTACCCACGGCCCATCCTACGGTTCATGGGTCAACCCAGGGGCCGTGGTTGGTTCTCGTGGATGGCATCTGCAATTTTCCAACAACTGTTATTTTGCCTCATTTCAAATTTGGGGTGTTACAATTATAAAACAATATAATGCGAAGTATATGTGGTCAATACTTTGAATGTATTGAGTATGTAAGTTATGCATGTAAGTCTAATAACCTAAATATGATAAAAACTTGAGATACTAAACCGAATTACATAAACTGATGCAATGATCAAATAAGAACATGCACTGGTAAAACTACAAATGAAGTAACTAACTACAAGCCCATGCAATAATTGAAATTGAACTGTGGAAGCTACTAATAACCGAGCCAACATGGAGTTCGTTGTATAATATCTATAACAAGGGCCCAATATACCTTATCAAGGTATAAAGGCCGATCTGAGCTAATGTGGTACCACTAAGCTTATGTTTATAGAGGACTAAGCAGGCAGTTTTGGTCTTGCAGGTGACCCATAAATTCCTACGGTGGCACGTAGTTCTGGAACTACCACCTAGATGCGAAACGGTGCTTAGAACCACAAGTAACCCTAAGCTAACCTCATGGCATTACATGACACTAATATTTACATAAATCAATAGAAAATGGGCAAGTAAACTTGGAAGCGAAATCTAAAATATCTTAATAAGGCCCATAATATTGAGATAGATTAATATCTGAAAAAAATGAAATAAGCTTAATCTATATTTGACTATCTGAAAAGCCTCTACTAATATGAGTGGCTAAGGAAAACCCTTAGCTCACTCTAACTGTATGAAACTAAAAATGACATACTGAAAGAAAGATAATGTCGTCCCCAAAGAATGAGGACACACCAAACTACTATTGCGCTGAACAAAACTCGTAGTAATATCGGCCCGAATGTTGAATGTATGAACCGATATTATCAAATAATATAGATAGAAATTATGCGGTTAGTAATTTGAATGTACCCGGTATGAGGAATCTACGGAATAAACATGATATCTGAATATACTGAATCTGTATAATATGTTGATGCAATGACCAAGTAAAATGACATGAAATTGAGATATACTGATCTGAAATACACGGTTACAAGTTCATGCAATAATTGAAATATGATTGTGTGAGATACTAATAACTAACATAAACTATGTGAGCTATAACGTAGAGTTTAATGTATTGCTCCCGCATCCAATACTTGCCATTGTAAGGGATATGATAACTGAGCTAAGGTGGATCCACTAACTAATGTCTATTTGAGAAAAATCCTATGGTGGCACGTAGTTCTAGGTCTTAGGGATTGCTACTAAAGACCCATGAACGCTGACTAAAAACCTTCATCCATTAAGGTCACTCGATACTAAGTGTACTCTTAAAGAAAACATGCATAATTTGGAAAAAATAATAATCTGAATCATACTAATAACTGATACATACTGAGTAGCTCCTAAATCATGATAACTAAAATCATACTGAGAGATACTTTATCTAAAAGTATCATATATTATGATAATATAAAAATAATATGGAATATACTTTATATGAAAGCATCTAATTCAGGAAAATATGATGTACAATATATGCATTCTGAAGTAGCATAATTCTAAGTTATAAAAATACTTCCACTCCATAGTTCATGAAATTATCATTGGAAATATGGAATTATACTTGAAATCATACAATTCATGAGTAAAACATGTAATTAGGGACTGACCATGAAGAAAAACTAATTTACATTAAAAACCCATGAAGATTATAGAAAATTATAGCTTCTAGGAATCATAAACTTGATATTTTGAGGTTTCTTTGGGACTCAATGGGTGAACTGTTACCCATTGATAAATTTCCACATACCTGGAGTAGAAACCTTGACTTGAAGCTTGGAACCCTCATTTTTCCTTGAGAGAAAAAAAATCTTATTTCGGGGAAATTATGAGAGAATGGGGAGTTTAGGGTCTTAGGAAACACTTAGTCTCATATAAAATAGGTCAAAATGACTTAGTATAGAAACTAAAAGAGTAAGAAAAAATTAACTTTGACTTAAAAACTAAAGGAGCTTTCGATGGTTGCCTTTCACGGACCATACACCACTTCACAATCCGTGAGGTGCCCGTGAAAGGGAAAGGGATTTGGGTTCTAAAGGTCATCTTTCATGGACCCTTCAAGGGTTCATAGATCTCTCTACGACTCGTGATTGAACCCATAAAAAATCTTAGGTTCTAGGTTTTGGGGCTTGGTTTACGGACCAGTGCACGACCCTTGAAAGTGTAACACCTCAGACTTCAGAAAAGGTTAAAGTGGGTTAACGCGTAAGTCCACAAACCCTTCATACAACCCTAAATGATCCATTTAGGCTTAAGTGGGCCAACCGTTTAGGGCTTCCAGAAATTTAGGTCACTTGCACAAAACTCTAAACAACACGTGTTGGCTTGTATAGTCTGTTTAGGGGTCCTTTTAGGGTCACCTGTCAGCTTTTAAGTTAGGGTCATTTTGGTCATTCACTTATGTGTTTAACACCCAAGTTATGTCGTTTAACACCTATTCTAATCCATATATAATTGAATTAAGTCCTAAATCTACCCATTCTAAATCATTCAGCTAAATATATAATTGAATTAAGTCCTAAAACTACCCATTCTAAATCATTTAGCTAAATTCTAATTTCCCTCCAAGGTCATCCCCAAAATTCTCTCTCTAAAGCTAAGGAAGAAGAATGGTGTCACTTCATGATCTTTAATTAACCATAGCTATTGGGCCTTGATCACTAAGGTATGTCAATATTCACCTATGGAGTTCTTTCCTCCGTAGGGTTTCCAAAATCTCCCAATTTTACAAGTTAGATTCTCAATTGAAAAGTTAGGGTTTTATTCAATCCTCATGGGTTCTCTTCAAAAGTGATCTTATTGATAAATTTATAGCTTCTAATGCATGAATTGAATTAATTACATGACTTTGAGTTGAATTTATATGAACCCATGCATGATTCGTGATTTTAAACTATGAATTTTGAATATATGCATGCATTTATAAAATTGATGTAAATATTTTGAGGATGCTTTGAGAGTAAAGTATCAATGTTTTTGTGAAAGGTTTTCTCATAAATTATTAAGAACATGAGTTTGACATGTTTTGTCACATAAGGATTCATAAGATTGAAAGCTTTTCTCACATAAGTTGAATCAAGTTTTAGGAGATATTCTGAATGAACTTTAGCTTGGATTGGTCGCTTAATTATGCCTTTTCATGGATGATAATTTGAATATGATTATTGACTATCCCGTGAGATTTTACTTAGAACCAAGTGGAATTTTGGGATGAACGTTTCCATTTAGCGTCTCATATACCGTGAGTTTACGATATTTTTAATACATTTCACTTAAGAGTTGTGTGTGTCTAGGGACATTTTGTACTGGTTTTTATATGTTTTTATCATGTTTGGAGGAAATAAGTTCAGATGCAGAAACTGAGAGACACAACTGAAGATTATGCAAAAAAGAGAATCTACAGAAGTGACTTATGGACCATAGGTCCAGTCACGGTCTGTAGATGGTGATCGTAGATGGGCAGGGTAGGCTTGAAGGAAAATTAGGGAATTCTTGACCAAGTGTGGAACCACGGTTGCAAATGACCGACCGTAGATCGACCTACGACCCGTACTGTTGTTCCGTCAAATCATTCAGAGAGGGGGTTCCAGTACCTGACTTTGAAGATTCTAAGTATGGAGGTACGGAGAAGGATCCACGGACCGTAGATTAATCCACGCTCCGTACTATTGATCCGTCGATTGAGTTAGAGAAGTGCAGATTTTGAAGTTGGAAAATTGCCCAAGTCCTGGGCCACGAAAGGGACCTATGAACCATAGGTAAATCTACAGTCCGTAGGTTAGTGTCGTAGATCAAAACCGCGTCTGAAACTTTATTTCTTTATTTTGTTTTCTTTTTAGTTGGGACTTGTTTTTCAATATATAGGGTATGTAAACTTCATTTTAGGGGGTTAGACTTTATTACTTTTATTCTAGTTCTTGGCTTTTGAGATTAACTTGTAATTTTAGCAATTACTGATTTCCTAAGTTCGTTTTGAAGATTTTGACTTTGAAATTCAAGTTGAGATTCTAGGTTTATTCTTCTCATTACGTAAGTTCATGATTTCTTCATAAAAAAATATGAATTGTGTTCTTGCTATTATGGGTAACTAAATCCACAACTAGGGTTGTGGGAACCATGAGTGATCAACAAAGTTTGAATAGTAACTAAGTAATTCATGAATAGTGTTATTGCATGCATTGATAATACTTTCATTTAGAAGTCTTTTTAGCAGTTGCAAATGTTAAAACTCACCTTGTTGCTACTTGCCGGACCAAAGAGGTAGTTAATAAGAAAAGAGTTATCAACATAAATTTAGTGTGATAATATCTAATAGTCTAATGTCGATTGGTGCGAGGGTGAAAACTAAGCCATACATCGATGTGATGTCTAATATGAGGTAAAGGTAAGGGTTAGTAAATTATACACACGTAGCCGGACCAAGGTACGGGGTGAAATTCTCTAGTTGCCGGACCAAGGAATTAGAGATACCTAACTTAGCACTTTGCATGTAATACACTAGGAACGGATTACTATTACTAGGATTACCGCGTTATGAGCTTATGGGGAACACATACACCATAGTTACTTTGTCATCTTGATAACAACAAAAGTTTGAATATTTCTCACTGATTACTTACATAATTTCCAGAATTTGGTCTACAAATCCCCCACCCCTTTAATTACTTGTTTTTGGAATTACGTTGGCTAAATGAATATAATCGTTAGTTAAGTTTAAGTCTAAACCATATTTCTTGTGGGATCGACCCCAATCTACAAGTTGGGTTCTTTACTTGATAACAATCACTTATGCTTCTTTAGGGAGGTGTAATCTAAGCGTGTCAAATTTTGGCGCCGCTGCCGGGGAATAAGGCTTTTAGATTAAGTTTAACTACATTATTGAACTTTAGTCAAATATTTCCTAATTTTATTTTTCTTTTGTTTTGGTTTCTCTCAGGTTCCTATTCTAGTGTATGCCAAGTACACGGAGTTAAGGAGAATCACTCACTTACTATGATCCAGAACTGAACAGAACTTTGCGAATAATGAATAATCAAGGAGTTCCAGTTAATCCTATCGGAGGAGAGTTATGTGATGGTGTTGGGTTGCATTATTCGAGGGTTGGTGATGAGAATAATCAAGTTCAAGCTGAGAATATACTGAGAGATGTAGTGAGGGTACATGATCCACCAGGACCAAGACTGCGTGCTAACTATAAGGTCAACTTTAATGCTGCTGAATTTGATGGACCTCTTGTCCTACCTCCAGGGCATACATTTGTGGTGACTAGTAGTTTGATGCAGATGCTTACAACGAGGGGCTTGTTTATGGGTTTGGCATCGGAGGATCCACATGCTCACGTAGCCAAGCTAAAGAGTGTTTGCAAAAGTTGTGTGGGTCGACCGGATTTTGACATGGATGTCATTGGATTGCGAGTATTCCCTCTATCATTGACTGGCGATGGTGCTGTGTGGTTTAATGAGTTTTCTTATAACTCAATCTATACATGGGACCAATTAACTGAGGTGTTCCTAGCAAGATTCTTCTCAGTGTCAAAGAAGTTGAGCCACAAAGTTAAACTCAACAATTTCGTAGCACTACCTGGAGAGTCTGTGAGTAGTTCCTGGGACAGGTTCACTACTTTTATAAGAGGTGTTCCGAATCACCGTATTGATAATGAGTCGCTCAAGGAGTATTTCTACTGAGTTCAAGATGATAACAGTAAGGCAGTGCTTAATACTATTACTGGAGGTTCATATGGTGAGTGCAGTTTTGAGAAGATTGCGGAGAAACTGGAGATGATCTCTCGGAATAATAAAGCTTGGAGCACTAGAAGTTGGATACTGGGAGGAACACATTTTCCAATCAAGCTACAAACAACCAGTCTGCAGATGAGATCCGTGAGGAGATGGATCAGACGAGGACCGAACTGTGGTTGGTGTTGAAGCATGTGAGCGGAGGTGCAGAGAAGGTAAATGCTATGAATTATTTGACTAGAAATCCACCACCGGTTGAGGAGTGTTACTATGAAGAGGATTCTTATGCGGTGAATAATCCGAATGGGGGGTTTCCAACCAAACGCCCAAGGTTCCAATATGGATAATTGGCGTCAAGGTCAAGGAAACCAAGGTCAAAACTATGGCAACTATAACCGAGAGGGTCAATATGTATGGGATGGGAACTGCAATCGCGACAACAACTACAACCAGATTAACTATGACAATAGAAATGATCGGGTTTGACTTTATGTTCCTCCTCAAAATTGGGAATCTGGTAATAGGGAAGCTGGTGGTAATATGTCACGTATTGAGGATATGATGCAGAAGATGATGAAGTGGTTTGATGCGACTGATGAGAATGTGAAGGAGATGCAAAATGACTTGTTTGGTATTGCTCAAAAATTTGATGCCCATGCAGTGTCGATCAATTATCTTGAGCTATATATGACTCAGTTGTCTACTACAGTTAACCCACGTCAACCTGGCACACTTCCTAGCAACACCATCCAAAATCCAAAGAATAATAGGCATTGTATAGTAGTCACTACTCGAGGGGGTAAGCAAACTATTAATCCACCTTGCCGTCTGGGGTGGAAATTGAGACTGGTAAAAATGATGATGTGGTCTAGGTAAGTGGAGAATCTGAGAATGCGACAGAGAAAGAAACGGAGGTAACTCAGAAAGTTATCCCCATACCTAGACCTCCACCTCCCTTCCCACAGAGGTTAGTGAAGAAGACTGAAGAAGGCAAATATCGCAGGTTTATTAGCATATTGAAGCAGCTTTCCATCAATGTTTCGTTGATAGAAGCTTTGGAGCAAATGCCTGGGTATGCAAAATTTATGAAAGATATGGTGACAAAGAAAAGGGTCGTGAGCTTCGAAGATGATGATAGATTGCAACATTGTAGTGCTATTGCTACAAGGTCCCTTGTGCAGAAGAAGGAGGATCCTGGTGCCTTCACTATTCCATGTACCATCGAGTTATTGCATTTTGTTAAGGCATTGTGTGATCTTTGTGCTAGCATTAATCTGATGCCATTGTCTATTTACAAGAAGTTGGGTCTGGGAGATCCAAAACCGACTGCGATGCGGTTGCTCATGGCCGATAGAACTGTGAATAGGCCCATTGGTGTGCTCCATGATGTACTAGTGAAAGTGGAGTCGTTCATCTTTCCGACGGATTTTGTGATTCTTGACTGTGAGGTTGATTTTGAGGGTCCCATCATTCTTGGGAGACCATTCATTGCTACTGGGAGAGCCTTGGTTGATATGGAAAAAGGGCAGATGAAGTTCAGACTAAATAATGAAGAGGTAGGTCCATGAAGTAGAGTAGTGAGCTCCAATTGGTATCTGCAATAACTTATAGAGTTGAGAGTGAGTCTGAGGTGCAAATTGAAGAGAGCTTGGGTGTTGATGCACTAGCAACAGTGATGATGAATTTTGAGAGTGATGGGATTGAAGACTATGATGAGTTGGTCACTGCACTTGATAGGTGCAAATATCGTTCGAAACTAAAGAAAATAGAGTTCGAGATAAAGAATCGTGAGTCCCCACCCACAAGACCATCTGTTGAGAAGGCACCAAAATTGGAGCTTAAGGCTCTACCTTCACATTTGAGGTATGTATTCTTGGGAAGAGAGGCTACTTTACCGGTCATCATTGCGGCAGATTTGAATGGGGGACAAGTTGAGGCATTAGTTTCTGTGTTAAAAAGGTTCAAGCGAGCTATTGGGTGGACTATTACGGACATTATTGGGATCCCTCCTGGTATTTGTTCTCATAAAATCCAACTCACGCCAGATCACAAGTCTAGTATCGAGCACCAGAGAAGATTAAATCCGCGTATGCAAGAGGTAGTTAAAAAAAAGATCATCAATTGGTTGGATTCCAGAGTTATTTATCCCATTGCAGATAGTAATTGGGTGTGTCATGTTCAGTGTGTGCCCAAGAAAGGTGGGGTTACTGTGTTTTCTAATGAGAGAAACGAGCTTGTTCTGATGCGACCCGTGACTAGATGGAGTGTTTGCATGGACTACCATAAATTAAATGCTTGGACAGAAAAGGACCATTTTCCTATGCCATTCATGGATAAGATGTTGGATAAACTTGCGGGTAAGGGTTGGTATTGTTTCCTTGATGGTTATTCGGGCTACAATCAGATTTCTATAGCTCGGGAAGACCAAGAGAAGACCACCTTCACTTTCTCTTATTGGACTTTCGCCTTCAAACAAATTCCATTTGGGTTGTGTAATGCACCAGCGACCTTCCAGCGTTGTATGATGTCGATATTCTGTGATATGGTGGAGGACACTATTGAGGTATTCATGGATGATTTCTCTGTGGTAGGTGACTCTTTTGATCATTGTCTGGATCATTTGGCCGAGGTGTTGAATATGTGTAAAGACTGCAATCTGAAGCTAAATTGGGAGAAGTGCCACTTTATGGTGAAAGAAGGGATAGTTCTGGGTCATCGGATCTTTGAGAAAGGCATTGAGGTTGATAGAGCAAAAGTTGAAGTAATAGAAAAGCTTCCACCACCTATCTCTGTAAAAGGTGTTAGAATTTTTCTTAGGCATGCAGGCTTCTATAGGAGGTTCATCAAGGACTTCTCTAAAATTGCACATCTATTGTGCAAACTTCTCGAAAAGGAGTATAAGTTTGATTTTGATGATGCTTGTCTGAGAGCATTTGGAGAGTTGAAGAAGAAGTTAGTTACTGCACCTATCATTATTTCACCGAATTGGGGGTAACCGTTTGAGGTAATGTGTGATGCGAGTGGAGTGGCGCTTGGTGTGGTATTAGGACATAGGCAAGAGAAGATTTTTCATCCTATTTACTATGCTAGCAAAGCTCTAAATATGTCCCAAAAGAATTATATTGTGACTGAACAAGAGCTTCTTGCGGTGGTTTTCGTCTTCGAGAAATTTTGATCCTACTTGCTTGGTACTAAGGTCATAGTGCATACTTACCATTCTGCATTGAGGTATTTGATGGCTAAGAAGGATGCAAAACTGAGGTTGATTAGATGGGTACTATTACTGCAAGAGTTTGACTTTGTGGTGAAAGATAGAAAGGGGACTGAAAATCAAGTTGCCGATCACTTGTCCATATTAGAGGAAGAGACTGTGCTAAAGCTTGGTGATAGGGCTGAAATTAATGATGCTTTTCCAGATTAACAAGTATTGGCTGCTTCTCATGATCTGATTCCTTGGTTCGCAGATTTTGCTAACTATTTGGCAAGTGATCTGGTGCCATCAGATTTGTCTTTTCACCAAAGGAAAAGGTTTATGCATGATGTGAAGAAATTCTTTTGGGATGAGCCTTACTTGTATCATAGTTGTGCTAATGGGATTATTCATCGTTGTGTGCCCGAGGTTGAGATGTTGAGTGTACTTGAGGCGTGTCATTCATCGCCTGTTGGTGGGCATCATAGTGGTATTCTGACTGCGCATAAGATTTTGCAGTGTGGGTACTATTAGCCTACCATCCACCAAGACTCTCATGATTTCGCCAAGTCTTGTGATCATTGCCAAAGAGAAGGGAGGATTTCAAAGAGGCAAGAGCTACCTATGAATCCTATATTGGTGATAGAGTTGTTTGATGTATGGGCATTGATTTTATGGATCCATTTGTGAGCTCACATGGGATGAAGTATATTCTTGTTGCGGTTGATTATGTGTCGAAGTGGGTGGAAGCAGGTGCGCTCCCCAACAATGAAGGTAAAAGTGTCACCGCATTCTTGAAAAAGAACATCTTCTCCAAATTTTGTACACCTAGGGCGATTATGAGTGATGGAGGTTCCCACTTTTGTAATAAATTGTTCAAGGCGCTACTTGAGAAATATGGTGTTCGCAACAATGTAGCCACTCCTTACAATCCGCAGACTAGTAGGCAAGTTGAAGTGTCCAACAAGGAGATCAAACAAATTTTGGCAAAGACTATGAATGCCAATAGAACCGATTGGTCAAGGAAGCTTGATGATGATCTATGGGCTTATCGCACTGCATACAAGACTCCCATAGGTATGTCACCTTACCAACTTGTATATGGGAAGTCTTGCCATTTACCGGTAGAGCTAAAGCATAAGGCTCTGTGGGCGATGAAGAAGCTAAATTTGGATTGGGGGGCCGCATCTAATCAGAAAGTGAATGACATGAATATGCTTGATGAGTTTCTCCTAAAAGCTTATGAAAGTTCAGCCTTGTACAAAGAGAAGCTGAAGAGGTATCATGATCAAAGAATTGAAAAGCGAGAATTTGTTGTGGGTGATCTTGTGTTTCTATTCAACTCTAGGTTGCGCTTGTTTCTGGGCAAACTCAAATCCAAATGGACCGGGACATTTTTGCTCACGAAAGTGCTCCCCCATGGAGCGGTTGAACTTGAGAACAGTGAAGGAACAATGTTCATGTTAAACGGGCAAAAGATCAAGATCTATATCGGAAACGCGGAAAGTGTAGAAGAAGTTGTTGAGGCCTACTATCTTGATGAAGTCTGAGTAATCAAAAGGCTTGCATCGTGCCGTGACGTTAAATGAAGTGCTGCTTGAGAGGCAACCCAAGATGTAAAATCTAGCCAACGATAGGTTTTTTCCCATTTAGTAGCTTTCTTTGTTTTGTAGTCATTTCGATAGGTGTCTTATTTTTGTTTTAGTGTTGGCTAGATATAGCATAGTGTCTTTGCCTAAAAAGTGTCCAGAAAATTGTAAAAACAAAGGCCTAATGGTTGCTACATGTGCAGGAGTGCAAAGTAAAATCTGCAGAAAAAGGTCTGGTGCAGATGTCTACGGACCCCATCGACGGTCCGTGGGTCATTCCACGGATCGTGAATGGTGTCCGTAGATCCCAGGTAAGGTTTTTGAATTTTCTAAGTATGAATGTGATCTACGGTCCCCATCTACGGACCATAGATTGACCCACGGACTGTAGATGAGGTCTCGTGGGTCCAAACCCTAGTTATGCCTGATCCGACCCGGACCCCTCCTAAATAAAATCCCCCCATTTTCAAACATTCCCCCCACTTCCAAAAATCACCCAAAACCATTTTTGTAACTCCCACTCTCCTAAAATCCCTCCATATCACCATAATATACCACTAATCACTCCACATTCATCCTCCCATTTCCCAAATCACTCTCCTTTCCCCCAAATCAATTCATCCCCAAATTCCCAAAGGTTTCGATGCGAAAGGCGAGCAAAAGGCTGGCGGAATTCTAGAGTCGTCACACAATCACCCTATTCCCTTTGCTTGTAAGGTAATTGATTTTCCCTTCACTTTGAATTCCGATTCATTTATTGATTATAGAAAGTTCAGAATTGGGTCTTAACCTTGGGTAGTTGATATGTAAATGCATGCTAAACTACAACTATAAACACCCTTAGGACGATAGATAGTGATTGTGTGTCTTTATAATGTATAAAATCAGTCTAATAAGAGTCTAAATGCAAGTTTTGACTTAGGGTTCCTAGTCTAGTATGCAATACTTGTTGAAAATTGAGGAATTGGAACCCTTAGAATGACGAACTAGCATAAAATATGTTGAAATGCATGATTAGACTAGGAGAAATTGTTGAAATTGGGATTCAAATTAAAGCATGTCTGATACCTGGCACAGACCCAAACCATGAAACCCCGTCTACGGACCATAGGTAAATCTACAGACCATAGATCAGGTCCGTGGATGATGGCACATAGCAATTCCTCTAAGTAAGGAACCACAGAGGCGGACTACGGTCTATAGATCTATCTACGGACCATTCTGCACATCTGTGGTACCCCTCAGAGACCAACTTTTTGGGACTTCTGATCTATGGAGGGGATCCACGGACCGTAGATACCCACCGTAGGTGGCCACTGAAGCCACTGTCTGAAACTTTTTGTTTTTTCATTTTGGTTCGTTCTTAGTTCTAAAAATATTTTAAGTGTGTTATGGGTTTATTTTGAGTACTAATCACTCCTCCATAGGTACAATGGCATCGAAGAAAGCTATAGCCGTGAAGGGTTGATCCAAATCAACGGCCCCATCCCGTCGGCTAATCGACGAGGACTGTGATGCTACAAGGGACCCTAAATATGTCTCCCCACTGGAAGGACATCACTCACAACACCCTGGGCTATTCAGAATCAGTCCAAGAATGTGGTCGCCGACGTAGTCAATGCCTCCAGTTTGATGAGGAGGATACACTGATTGGGTCACATACTGGGTCTGCTTTTGGTTCTGAGTACGCCTCTGCTGCAGGGTCTGCTTCTGGGTCCGGCACATGCTCAAACTCATATGGCCAAGCCGTCTCGTTTGTTGAGGCCACTAGTTTGGAGGAGGCTCATGTGCCATAGAACACCGACCCTACCCCAGTAGCTGAGGATCCCAATAGATGGTGCGTGGAGGGCCAATGTCAAATCTATAGAGATGCCAAGATGGTGAATGAAAAAGAGAAGATGGCCCGGGTAATCACAGAGGAGCGTAGGGTTCTCACGGGGAGCCTACACACGGTACTTGAGATCCACCAGCTATTTCGACATCATAAGTGTGAGTGGATGGGAAATGAACTAGGACCATGTAGCGAGAGGTCGTGAGGGAGATCTATGCTTCCTGCACAACCACTCTTCGAGGCTCGATTCACAAGAGGGCAAATTCCAAAGCCCATACACCACGCAAGGCTACTCTAGTGCGTGGGTTTTTTATGGAAATCTCTGAGACCACCATCCACCAGTTCCTCTATGGCCCTGTCCCTGATCACACTTGGGCACTCAATACGGCCGAATTTGACTATAGATGTGACATCCTGAGGGGTGGAGAGTTCCAGCAGAGTGCCAAAAAAAGGGAGGCTGTATTACACTGGTTTGCACGTTATATTGCTACTGATAGAGAGCGAGCAGAATGGTTCATCACTCCGAGTGTAAGCAGCAAGAAGGCCACTCTCACATTTATGGCTAAGTTTTTCTGGCTGCTAGTTTGAAATCGGGTTTCTCTCACTAAAGCTGACAATGCACTCACTTGGGACCGCACGATTATGGTAGCAACATTAGTTGTGGGGTTTGAGATAGATTTTGCCCGCATGATCATTGTGGAGATACATGAGAGGGCTTTCAAGGCCTCCACCACTTACTCTTTTCCTTGCCTCATTTTTCAGTTATGCAGGGACGCTGGAGTGCCGATCTGGCATTGTGACAAGTTGATCCGGCCAACGGGGACACTAGATATATGACTTATTCGGGATGAAGCAAATGTGACGGCACCACACAGAGATCCGCAGGTTGATGTACCTCTATTGGGAGAAATTTTGGTAGATGTTGTGGAGAAGATGCAGGGTGATGCCCCTGCCCCTCCAGCCCACACTGATGACGCCCCAGGCTCCGCATCTCAGGCTGCTAGTCGGCCCCCTAGCTTATCTATATCCACCTCGCCTTTAGAAGCTATTGTTGTGCCATTGACTCAGGTTTAGAAACTAGAGATTCAGATGGCCACACTGCTCCATC
Organism: Solanum chiquidenum; assembly: GCA_029582725.1. NCBI lineage: Eukaryota > Viridiplantae > Streptophyta > Magnoliopsida > Solanales > Solanaceae > Solanum > Solanum chiquidenum. The sequence continues at coordinate 49,260 of JAJOOS010006907.1, forward strand.
ATGTCAGGCCATGGATGCAGAAGTCTATTGTAGAGTACGAGGCTAGAATGGAGTGGAGGATGGAGACCATGATGGACCAGAAGGTCCAAGTCATTCATAAGTGCCTGGATGCCTTCGAGTTAAGAGTCCTCGAGCGACAAGCCCCTGCTATATATCTATCATCTATTTGGACCAAGTTGGATAGTCTCTGGGCTGACATTGATGCAATCCTCGCCACACCCATAATTGAGCCACAGTCTACACCTACTGCATTGGATGATGACACAATGCTCGATGCTATATTCAGTGAGGACCTAGCACAACCTGAGCCCACCTGTGCTCGTGGGAAGAGGCCTTGTTCCAGTCATATTTCTGACACTTCTGAGGAGGCCTGAGAAAAGAAGCGGGAGCACCAACAGAATGAGTAGGCTAGAAAAGCTTCTATAGTGGATGAGGAGCTGCAACAACAGAGGGTGTGTGAGAGTGTTACTGGGGCATCGACATCTGTGCCCGTTATAGAGGTTCCGACTATTTTGAGGGATGATGTGAGAACCACTGATGGTGCAGTTAGACTGTTGGACAATACTACTGATGGTGCTGTGATAAGTGATGTGGGCACTACTGAGGGTGGCCCTAGTGTTGATCTAGCAGGCTCCAGGAAACCGGACCCACCCGCTTGTTGATAGTTCGTCGGCGCTATGCACCACAGGTTTGCTTCACCCAATCCATTACTTTTTACTATTTTTTGTGTGCA
>JAJOOS010006908.1:0-38384 GCA_029582725.1 Solanum chiquidenum
ATGGGGACGAGTTCTTGGGGTGTGACTGCAATACAAGTTGAGATAAATAGTTGGGTACATGCTTTCGATAGAAAATTTGCAAGATAATAGTGACTAGGGTAAGCTTTAGATGGAAATAAGTTCCCTCTCGGGCAACTTACCCCGTTTCAAATGCGTTCCTCTCGGACACCCATTTGCTGCATGAAGACCAGCCTACGCCTTACCCCACTCACTTTCTCGAGCTGAGTGTTAGGATATGGGAATAGGGCTCACCCTCTCGGGCTGAACCTCATGTCGACCCACTCCTTAGGCCATCAGTCTAGTAGTCTTGGTTTCGCGACCTCCCTCTCGGGCAAACCGAAAACACATGGGTGGCTTTGTATTTGCAACTACAAACCCATTAACTTAAACCACAACCACTAGGTGAAATCACCATTAAAATACATCTAACCTACCAACAAGCAAGACCCAACAATAATATCAACACATATTTTCTAAATCACACCCCACGAATGGGGTGTTTTAGCCACACATCAAGAAATAACAAAATACGCCTAAAATGATAATGAAATAAAATGGGTATAAGAAATTAAACCTTGATTTAAGCAAAGGAAGATGAATAGAGAAGACCCACTTCAAACTCGGGGAAGATGAACTCCTTTCTTCAAGTTTCCAAAACCCTCTCCAAACTTGAGAAAAAAATAGTACTAAATCCCAAAATCTGATAATAAAAATATAATACTAAAATCTCATACTAAGTTATAACTCACAACAAGTATTTATAGTTTTCAAAAATATGTGTTATGGCGGATCACTCGGCGACATTAGTCAGAATCGCCGATTGACTCGGTGATTCGCCTTTGGGTGTAGTTCATCACCATCTTGCACCATCCTTCGGCATCGGCTCTGTGTCATTGGGCGACACAGTACTACTTCGTGGAACTATTCGGCGACACACCGACTGCTCCCTTTTTCCGCTGACTTGATCCTTTCCTTCAGGGCTCAGCACACTAGAACAAAAGGTGAAGTGAGACCCTTAGGTGATTCGCCAAGTGAACTCGGCGATCCTCAGGCCTTCATTTTATTGTTCTTTTCACCCCTTTCATTCATTTTTGCGCCTAAGTGTCCATGCTTCCACTCAAACTTCAAATACCTGAAACTTAAGCATTTTCATCAGATATTGAGATGAAATAAGCAATTGAGGACACTATTTTTATTAAAATAAAGCCCTAAATTAGTCCAATTTGTGGACTTATCAACGACCCCCACCTACAGGGCATGGGTCCACCCACGACTCGTGGGTGCCCATCCGTGGACCAAGATGCTTTTGACAGCTTCTGGGTTGTTTTAAGGGAACCTCCTCAAGGACCCCTTGGGTTGTCCTTGGGGGATCGTACCTTGACGCCCTAACCCTTAAACCCCTATTCTAAGTACGAGAATCATTTTTATGACTTTTAATCCTCATACCACACTTCAAAACTCTTACGAAAGGCTCTAGAAATCTCTAGTTCAACTTACTAGTTTTCGGGGCATTACAATATCTCCCCATTGGGATCATTCGTCCTTGAATGATGATTTTAAACACTTCTTAAAGTCACAACTCTAGACTAGTATCCCATCATGCATGCAATACATCTAAATGCACAAAACCATGGAAGAAAGCTTCAATTCAAAGCTAAACACATTCAATGCAATACAAGGGAGTAGGAACTACTTCTACCAACCCAAAATGCATGAAATTCTGTATCTACTCATTTTCAAGGAGGAACTAACATCTCCAAGGTAAAACATGCTCAACACACATTAATGGAGCCTAAATGCAATTTACTCACAAAAGTCATTTATTCAAGGAGGAATCTTTCAACTCCAAAACTAAGGCATGCTCATATAATCATCTCATCAAGTCTATATGCAAATATACTCAAATGCACTACAATATGAGGAAAACAATACATATAAGTCATTTCTAACATGACCTAAGCATTTTCATGAACATGCATATAAGGAAAACATGGCAACACATAACCACACAATAACCTTATTAGATAGGCACACTATCTCCCCCTTGGGAGTAAGCCTACACCTACCCTCTTGTACCCTTTGCCTTTGGGCAATATTTCTTCATGTGGCAACTCTCACCACAACTAAAGCAACCTTCTCTACCGGCCAAACACCTACCCTCATGCCTCTTACCACATCTAGAATAAGTGGGCCATAGGGACTCATTACTTATCCCTTGTGGCCTAGGGGTAGAAACTCCCTCATCCTTATGCTTAGGAGCATTAGAAAAGCATTGTACGGAAAACTTTTGTCAATTTTTATAATGACCATGTCCATCGGACCCATCATGAAAGGACTTATCACCATCCATCCTAGACCTCTTTTTCTCCCTAGATTTCTCCTTCTTGAGTTTTGACTATTCCATTTGTTGGGAAAATATTATGAGAGGTGAGATATCCATATCATCAACAAGTATTGCCATATGACATTCTTCTTCTACTATATCGGACACCCCCGTCATAAACCTATTCATTATATCCCTTGGATTTGCTACCAAAGATGGAGCATACTTAGACAAAAGACTAAATTTTAAGTCATACTCCTTAACACTCATGTTACCTTGCTTAAGATTGATGAACTCTTTTATCTTAGCCTCCCTCAACTCCCGAGGAAAGAACCTATCAAGGAAAGCCGACTTAAATGCTTCCCGCTCTATAGGACCCGCTAATACCGGCCTAGCATCTTTTCATTACTCATACCATATTTTAGCAACATCTTTTAATTGATAAGAAGCTTGCTCAACTTTTCTACCGAAGTTACTCCCATGATAGCAAGTGTCTTATAAACCTCTCTATGAACCCATTTGGATCCTCTTCCACCTTGGAGCCACTAAACTCCGGAGGGTTCATCCTCAAAAACTCCCTTACCCTAAAAGCACACATCCCCCTTATTGGGTTTGCTAAAGCCACCACCTCTCTATTGGCTTGCACCGTCAAGGCTTGAGCTAACAATTGCATAGAAGCCCTAAACTCCGCAAGAGTGACATTCTCAATTGGAGGGTTATTTGGAGCTTGAGGAAGAGCTTGGTTTGGAACTTGAAGAGGAACCTCTTGTTCTCCATTGTCTTCCTCATCCCTCCTAGCATTAGCCCTTGAATTAGCCATACCCTAAAAAGCGATAGGGCACTGATTAGAAGGAGGGCCTAATAAAGCCAAACTCTATGGCAAGACTAAGAGAATAAAGAAGTGAGATTTCCTAAACATCCAATAGCCTCCTATTCATAAATGTGGCGCGCTTCGAATTTATGGACAAGACTCTAATAGGCGTGGATTAAGACAATCCTAGAACCATTCTAAACCTTGTTCTCTGATTACCAAGTTTGTCACGACCCAAGGGTATACCCTAGGTGTAAAATAGCGTACTTGACCCTAAAGGGGTCTCATACAAGCCCTTAGCATAATCATAACATAAGATAATAGAAAAGTATGGAAAATTTAAAACTTCTTTGAAACCATATAAGCAAGCAGAAGTCTTTACTATATCTTTGTCTCAAACCATCTATTAAACTCTTGAATAAAAGTTTTGGGACGCAGCCCATATAAAAGTCTAAAACATAAAGAAATGACATAAAGGGAAATAATGGTTATGTCCTCGAAGCTATGAGGACTCACAAATTCTTCAACTCTTCTTGCACCTTAGAAACCTAGCCTTCAAAAGAACTCAATCTCCGCAACCCTACATTTGATAAGAATGTAGGAAAAGTATGCGTACTACAAAATGCACCAAGTATGATAGCTACCACAACATCATAAGAGCATCTCAAAATGGTTAGTCAACATAAGACAGAAGCATAAGAGATAATAACATAATCATAGCATAATCTCTAACATAAGCATCATATAATCATAAGACAACATAAGACATAGTAAATGAGCATAGGAGATATATCATGTTCATGGCATGGTCTTTACTTAAACTTTTATATTTACATACTTCAACCTTAAATCTTTCATATTACAAGAGAACTACTTCACAAGGCACCTCAAACCATACTTGTGCAAGGCAAGAATAGCATCCCATAATACTATCCAAGCTAAGTACCTCCTTTTGGTCATTCTTGGGCATAGTCCACATTCATAGTCAAGACCTAGGTTTTCATGTCATAAGAGAAATATACTCCTAAGTAGCCTCAAGGCACACTTGTGCAATTCATGAATGGCATCCCATAATACCACCCACACTATGCATATCTTTGAAGTCACTCTAGTCATGCTAACTATTCATAGGGGTCACTATTGACCTACCTCATATAGACAAGGATTTATCATCTTAAGTCAATCATATAATGGAAGGCAACTATAGCAACAATCCAAGTTAAGTATACATCACATAACAGGACACTTCATAAGTAGCTTTAAGTCATACTTGTGCCATGTATAAATAGCATGACATACTACCATTCATACTAAGTACTTCCTTAGGGTAGCTTACTCAATGCTTACTATTTATCATTCTAGACTATCAAATAATAGCACTCTACTAGGCTAGACCTAACTACAATGTAAGACACACTATCATGCAAACCAAGCTATACAAGGAAGAGTACAAGTACCACAACCTAGCTACCATGCAAACATTCAATATAATGCATGCTACCCTTAGGGGAGTATGAATCCTCAACCCTAAGATACCCTGAGGAGAGTATGGTGTCTCAATCCTAAGTTATCCTTAGCAGAGTATAAATCTTCTATCCTAAGCTACCATGAAGTGGTCTTGGCCTAACCAAGTCATGCTACCATGGAGGTATTCTAATAATGCTAGTCCAAGCTACCCTTAGGAGAGTATAGATCCTCAATCCTATGATACCATACCTATACTAATTCAAGCCACCATGAAAAAAATCCTACCAATGCTAATTCAAGCTATCCTTAGGAGAGTATAATTCATCAATCCCAAGCTACCATGATAACTACTAACTCATGCTACCTAGACAAGCTATACATGAAGGGATCATATGTCACAACTTCAAGCTATTCTATTCTAATATGCTTTGATTCATTTTAGGTGATTAACCTTTCAATTAGAACCATTCTATGTGAGAAGATCTTTCACATTCTACATACATGCATTCATATAGTTCTAGGTAGGACATGTGGGTAAAAGCCTTCCACCACAACACTATCTATTTTGTATACCAAATTCATGCAAGCTATCTTACATATTAGACTTGCTCTATAAGCCCTAGTGATCAAAATTATTACTTCAATCCATATTATCAAGCTTTACTCCACAATCATCATACTAGACAAGATCACATGACATATTAGTCACAAGCCTTAGTCATAGGCAATTCTAAGCATAATTCATCATAAAGTCCCAAATTCAATCACTACAATTCATGATCTATCATTCATTCATAAATATAGTATCAATTCATGCTTTCATATTCATATTCTTGAACAAGTTCTATACATAATAACAATTCTAGAAGATCTATCAAGAATCATCAATTTCTCTTCACAAGGCATAAACCCACATACTTTGATTTCTAGGGTTAACCATGGAATTCACAGAAATTCATCATAATATCATGAATCAACACTAAATTAACCATAAATAAGTATTATCCAACCAATTGGAATCATACCCAACTAAAACCCACACATTGGAAGTAACTCTAGCTTAGATTGGGGTTCTTCTTCACAAATTAGGGTAAACCTAGGGGACTTTATGGGTGAAAGAACCCATGGATGAATAATCTAAACATACCTTTATCCAAATACCTAAAGAAGGCTTTCTTCAATGGTGAATTTCTACCTAGGTTCCTTCTCTTCTTTCTCTTCTTCTTCTTCTTTGCTTCTAGAGAGAGAATTTTCTTGAGAGGAAGTGGGTTCTTAGATGAATGAATTTATTGAGTTAGTTTAGGGTTTTATTAGGTATTTATAGGTGGTATAATAACTCATTAACCGACCTCCCTAACCCTTAATAATGACTTAATTAATTCCCTAAACCCCTAACTAAAACTAAAATCTTAAAAATTGCTTGGACCTACGGAACCCCCACCCATGGACCGTGGGTGGGTTGACGGGCCGTACTGGTTGGCTCGTAGTTCCTTAATGGAACTAGGGAGATCAGGGTAGGTCAAACCTCGACCCACAACCCCCACCTATGGGGCATGGGTCAACCCACGGCATGCCCATTCGTGGACCAAGCTATTTTTGACAGCTTTTGGGATGTCTTAAGGGTCCTCCTCAAGGACCCCTTGGGTGGTCCTTGGGTGGTCCTTGGGGGGTCGTACCTTGACGCCCTAACCCTTAAACTCCTATTCTAAGTACGAATCGTTTTGACGACTTTTAATCCTAATACCACACTCCAAAACTCTTACGAAAGGCTCTAGAACTCTCAAGTTCAACTTACTAGTTTTCGGGGAATTACAGTCAAGGTATGGTCATTTAGGCTTAGTGGTTTCTACCTTCATGAAGTGTGGCCTGTAAATCACTTTCTCCTTGTTTTTCTTATTCAAGCATGATTATAATCCACCCTATTATTCAACTAGACATGATTCACCGGATACCCCATTTCTTTTGCTATTTTCACAACTTTTTCTCTTTTTCAGTCTTCCTCTTTTCTTTCTTCTTTTTCTCATTTTTTTACATGCAGGGTTTCCATCTATTTTCAAAAAGAATCCATCAAAAGGGAAAATTTTCACACTTCTTGACTTTCATTCTTTTTTACCACACCCCCAAAATCCTAATTTGGCTATTCAAACGAACCAAAACTTGATGAAGGTTATAGGTGATGGGATAAAAAGGTTAGAGTTGTTCAAGTTTCTTCCAAGAAAAGGATAGGCTCAAAAGGTGCCAAGCAAGGTTCACACTTCTCACAAGGTTGGCCAAAAGAAGCGTATTGTCAAATTGGTTCACTCTTCAAAAAATTTGACTAAGATCATTTCAATTGCTTGCTTCACTCAATCAATCGGACGAACGAGGTAAATTCTAGGTGTCATCAAGCACAATGTTCAACACAACCTCATCACACAAGGCATTGATATAATTATCAAACAAGACTCTAGACTTTCTAGCTAGCGTGCAATTTTCATCACAAGAGACTTCATCGACAATCGGCTAGTCACAACGAGATGCTCGAAGTTCACATATTGCCTATGTAACTTCGTTTGCCTAATCATAGATGCAGATTCATTTTGCTCAATTAAGAGCACTATTCAAGTCATCAGTATTGACCACAACCGACGCTCAAATTTGTACAAGAACAACCACAGTCACACACAAAAGAGGTAGCAAAAAAAAATTTAAACTTGGTTCAAAACCATTTTCATATCAAAACAATGGGCTACAATTCATCAACAATCAAAATCCAACAACCAAGATATATATATATATATATATAAACCAATAGGCTCTAATATTCACAAAAACACAATAAAAATCAATCCAATATTCAAAAAACAACCCAAAAGAGGTAGGTATGGAAAAAGCTCACCCCATCAACAAAATACGCAGTTGTCCTCAAATGCAAATAAAACAAAAAAAGTCTAAAAATGAACAGAAAAGGAGGCAAAGAAAATAATCCTGCCAGGCAAGGCCTGGGGTGAAGTCTGCATGTCCGCTACTCGCTCAATGCTTGATATCTCAACATCCTTGGCTCCACTAGAGCCAACCATGGAAGTATCCCAGAGTGATACATGTCTAGCTGTCTCAAACATGGCACCCTCCAAGTCAGCTAAGTCCTCGTACACAGTATCATCTCTTACACCGAGTTGCTCCTCATCTGTCTCCGTCTCGGACTCACCCTCAGCGTCATCAACTCTAACCTCATTACTAGTAGTAGCTAGAGGAATCTCAAAACTAGCCAGAATATCAACACTTGGCATGTCGGGAATCTCCACCGTGCCAATCAACATAGACAAATCAATGGACTTTAGTTGGTCCACATCCTTCATTAACCCAGTAATAACGGCCTTCGAGACCGTTACAGCATCAACAACACCCTGACTCTACTCACAGGCCTCAACTCTAACTGTAAGGGCATCCAATGCCAACTTGTGGCTCTCGATCAATACTCGATGCTCTCTCAACTCATCCATGATCGAGGATAAAGCAGTAGTAATGGCCCGCTCTATCAGCCCAGGCACAGCAGCCTCAACTCGTGAGGCACGTACATTAGCTGAATGATCCAGATGGCCCATCGTGTACACCATGGCCTGGGAGATATGGGGCCTAGATGCTGCAGTAGCAGAAACAGTGGGAGGGGGAGCAATAGAACATCTAAGGGCATCAAAAATAGAGGGGCCAAAAGTACCTTAGGGCCCACTGGCCTGAGTAGGCATGACTGCCTCTATAGAAAACATCTCAACATCGACCTCTAGGGATATGTCCACCGGTGTTTCCCTCTTCCTGTCAGCCTCATCCCTCTGGTAATCGGCCTCAATATGCCGGATGTCAGTAGAGGAGGTGGGTGTCACCTCGACATACTTCTTCACATCTATCAGAACATTAGCCAGTCTGCACAACTCGGTGATCAAACACCAGAAATGGGAGTGAGGTTTGTGGCTTCTTGGCCCTCATGGCCATCTCCTGCTCAATAATTAACCCAAATTTCAGCCTCTTCTTAGTAATAATTAAACCAAGACAAGCTTCCTTCGGGTGCCGGAGGATGGACTCATTCTGAGATGGCATAACGGTACTACTGATGAATCTGAACCAATATGTTGCGGCAATGTTCAGGTCCTTCTTCTCGATGGGTGCACCTGCCACAATCCACCTCAGGGTGATGTCAGAAGAAGGGGTGCTAGCCAACCTTTTAAATCATCTAGAGTATTTGTCGTGATCAGGCTCTGGTAGTCATGCGTAAAGTTGGAAGAGCACCCAAGTACAATATTTATGTCAGAGCTTCTGCATTTGACCTTCTTACCTCATACCACCACGAAGTCTATCGGTCTGAAGGCACTGGCCTTCTTCTTCCTCTTTGGCATCAAGTCACCATAGGCTGAATAGAACTCTCGAACCCAAGAAGAAATGTATGGGCCACGGGGTTAGGTGAAAACCTCAAATTTGTGGAATCTGAGAGTGTTACACAAGAAGGAATATATGGGCCATTGGTAGACAGTCTCTTTTCATCTAGTATGCTCCTCAATCCCTCGGCCTTTTGTCCGTTGATTGACTGGGGAGAAGGACCTTGAATAGGTGGTGCCTGCACCAAAGTTTGTGATGGAGGAGGCACTGGAGTTGAAGCTGAGGGGATAGGCGTCAGAGGCACTGGGATCCTAGATGGATCGTTTATCGACTTGGAGTATAGCTTCGCTCTCCTGGCCTCAAGTAATTGGTCATCCTCAGGATCAGAGATGGAAGCCTGAGAATTGCTCTGTGAGTACCCCTCACTGTTGGAGGTAGTAAGGGGAGTCTCGTAGACCCCCTCACTGTCTGAGCTAGCCTCCGCCGGTGGCACAACTACGGGTTCCTTTCCCCTGCCTTTACCTACCTATGGAGGTAGGTTGGTAACCTTTTCCTTGAAAGCAGCTGCCTCCTCATTTATCACAACTCCACGTGCCTGCTTCCGGGGTGGCATGTCCCTACCAGAAACCTTAGGTCTATCCATTCTTGCAAGAACAGGTGGGAACCGTTAGATAACGTTAGGAAAAAATTTAGAAAAGTAAACTGTAGGAAGACTCGCCGAACCGGTCGGCGAGTCGCCAAACCGGTCGGCGAGTCGCCAAACCGGTCGGCGAGTCGTCGAACCACTTTGGCGAGCCAGGTTGGGCTCACCAAAAGCTACACTGCAAAAATTGCAAAAATTCTAAGGTGGTCGGTGATGTCCAAGGTCTTTCGGTGGATCTCTGACACCTTTCGACGAAGTAGAAGTAGCTCGCCGAAAGTTACAGATTAATTTTAGGGAAAAGGGGCTTAGAAGGGCGATCAGAAGATAATTTCAGTGAGTCATCGAGTGAACTCGGCAAGCACAAGCATATCGCCGAAAGTTATAGCACTCAAACCCATAAAATAAAGAAATAAAAGGCGATCTAGGAAGACTTAGATGAAGCGCCGAACCATTCGGCGAGCTTGACCCAGCTCGTCAGGCCCTTCGTGCCAGTTTTTCACCCCTATCTCCAAAATTAAACCTGCAGCCCACAATAACAAAATTAAACACCTAAAACACGAAATTAACACTAGACCCATAAGACCCATGCTCTTGGGGTACTCAGACTTCCCCCGATTTGGCCAAAATTGGCCAAATGACGTCTTTTTCCCTTCAGAATTATGTCAACCGCTCTATTATCGGGAAAAAATTGACAATTAGCACAATACGGGGTTACTCAGACTTCACCCCACTAAAACCTACACACATTCAATACAACCCAACAATTTAATCAACTATTGGCATGGGAATCAACCATTTACGATCATTTAAGCACTCATTCATTTAAATACGGGCAATCCAACAATCATACGATGATCAAACTACACTATCCAACAATATTCAACAACAATTTATCACAAGCATTTGATTTCAATCAACTATTAAGTTTGGGGTTCGGAAAACCAACCTTTTATGCCAAAGCTTTTGTAAATCTAGGCGGCAAAGTAATTCCAAAGTCAATCCCAAGCAAAATGAAAAAAAAAATACTAAAGTATGAACAATCTAATATCGGGGTGAGACTACGAGAGTTGAAAAAGTGAGAGAGTGAAGGATTTTTGAATTTAAAATCGTATGGCCCTTTTAAAACTCTTTAGTTCGTGCACCAGTCGGCAAGGTAAGTCGAGCTCGCCGAGTGGTACTTCAACCCGTCGTGTTTTACAGAACCTCTGGCAAGCAAGGTGGTTCCAACGGCGGTCCAATTTGGGCTCGCCGACCAGACTTTTGGCTCGCGTAGTTGCCAGTTTCCAAAAATTTTAAATATTTCAACCTTCACATTCAACAACCATTATTCAAACAACAGAAATAAAAACAATAAACCTTGGGTTGTCTCCTAAGAAGTGCCTCATTTAACATCGTGGCACGACGTGGATACGCTTTCAAGGATCATTTTTCGGGTTGGCAAAGGCCCCCTTTTGGCATTGGGTTCAAATGAGACAAAATTTGACCCATTTGCGTTTCCAATTGCTTGATTGACACTGAATGTGAGTTGACCGTCTGACTCTTCTACCTTATTGAGAATGCGTGAAAGCATGTCTTCCGTATAGACATCCGAGTCAGCCATTTTGTCCTTACACTTTTGACGCTCATGAGGTGGGATGTATTTGTCCTTATCACCCTCTCTTTTCTTCCAAGTGGTGCTGCGATCACGCCATTCTCTGTCACGATCTCTCCATCCATCATCTCTATTCCAACCCGGATTTCCACCCATCTTGGATAGTTTGAACGAAACCTCCTCCTTGTTTTGCAAGGAAATAACCTTCCTCATTGTACAACGGCTCAAAATGTGTCTCATCAGCGTTTGATCCCCCAATATCGACAACATTCACACTCTTCAACCCACTACCCATCACATTTTCAACAATAAGTCCAGTTGGGTCATCATTTTTGCCATGTTTTGGTCTCTCTCTTGATCCTTCTCGATCTGCTCTTTTGTCATTATAAAGGTGAGAGGATACACTTGGTCCTCACGAGTGTACCATGCTCTATTGATCTTGGTCATGCCATCAATTGAGATGCAACCTCATAAGGCTGCTACATTATACCTTCGGGAATGAGTTGCCTTTGTTCACCGAGTCAAGACTCTTATAAAAGTAGTGCAACAAGACGTTGTTGGGGAGCCCATGAGTTGGGCATTAAAGTAACAGCTTTTGAAACCTCAGCCACGTCTCGTGGATTGGTTCACCTTCCAAGCGTTTGAAACCTTGAATAATATCCCTTAACGTCCTCATCTTTGACGGGTGAAAGTACCTCACATAGAAAGCTACGGTAAGCTCAACCCAAGTAGTAATGGAATTCATTGGGAGATCAGTTAGCCACTTTGTGGCCTCTCCCATCAAAGAAAATGGAAATAATCAAAGACAAACCGATTCTTGAGATATATTCTTTAATGAGAACGGTTCACAAACGTCGATGAAATTCTGAAAATGCTCATGGGGATCCTCATAAGCCAACCCTCCAAACAAACCTTTCATTTGTAAGAGCTGGAGCATTGTGCTAGTGACATGAAAAATATTGTTCCCTTCAGCCGGTGGTAGACGTATGGCCCCAACACCACCCAATTGGATAGGGTCATTAACGTCATTCAAGTTCCTAATATCATCTTGGTGGCCAATCTGGCTACCATTGCTGCCGTTCACGCTCATTTCTTTGTCTGTTTAAACAGAAAAACAACCAACAATGTGAGCCGATTCAACTATAACACAAAAAGATCACAATTCAACTTCAATAATAGAATTTTAAACAACACCACTCCCCGGCAGCGGCGCCATTTTGATTAAAGCTCAATACACCTCATCTGATTCTAGGTGTAGACGATCGTTAACTAGTATAAAACCCAAAGAAGAGTTGGGGTCAAACCCATAGGGAGCGGTACGTGTTCAAATTTAGTTATGAAGTTACAAACGTGGTCTAATCGGTTATAGGAATATAAGTTATCGAAAACATATAAACAAGTCTAAGGGGTTGACAATGAATGTCAGATGGGGGTTTGGATTGTCCGCTATCAGCTAAAACACAATCAAAAATAGAGGAATTAACAATATAGAGAGGAATTCTCGGGATGTGATCGATTATAGGCTAATTTCACTATACGGGTAATTGAAATTACTAACGAATTGCTAAATATCAGTGGGTAAGCTAGACTATAGGTGTAATAGTTTTCTCTCGAACAACTACCACGATTCAAGTGATTTCTTTTGAACATCAACAAGCTTATCAATAAGAACACCCCAAAACCTTAATTCATCTACTCTCTCGAGCTAGATAGGTAGAATCGATTTTAGGATTTACTCTTTTGAGTTAAACCCACATCAACCCAATAACTACAATCATCAATTGAAAACTTTGATTCTAAAACTTCTTTCACAAGTAAGCTTAGAATTCTAAGTTAGAATTGCATTTATAACTATAATTCATAGATTAAAACACAGCTATCAATTAAACTCACTTCAGTTAAGCATATAAATTAGTAAATAACAATACCCATAAGCTAATTCAATCCATAATCACATGATCACACCCCAAAAATTGGGGTTTTAGCTAAACATCATCAAAACATAAAAAAAACATTACCAACTAGATTAGCCATCAGCTGGGTGAAAGTCTCCAAGTCTTTACAATGCTCCAAGATGAATCAGTTCAAAAACCCAATTACAAGTCCACAAAATTAAGCTTAGAAATCCTCAAAGTCTACAATCGGAACTGAAAAACTCAAAGAAAACTCTAACTCTCAAACTTGGGGATCAAAACTGCTCACTCTGTATTTAAAAGTTCAATTAATAGTTGTCAAATTTTTGGCCTGAAATATCGTTGGGTGAAGTAAGTCGCACCTCGCAAACCAGTTCGGCGATCCACCCCTCGCTCCCTTCCATCGTCAATTTGCCTTGTCCATCAGTCCTCCAGGTCCTGTAACTTTGGGCAATCAAGGTTGCCATCGCAGAGTCTTTCGTTGATTCTCCAACTGCCCATTCCTGTTACCAAATTGGTTATTCCCCAGGGCTGGCACGCTGGAACTTTGGGCGAGCTAAAGAGACACTCGGTGGTTCGCCAAGTGGTCTTGGCGATCACCATGATCGCTTTTCTTCACTTCTTCAGCTTGTTAGTTCCTTTTTGCCCGGTAGTGTCCTTGCCTTGCTCCTTAGCCTTCATAGATGTAAATCAACACTTTAACATTAGTTTAGAGCATAAAATAGGCATTTGAGGACACTTATACTATCAAAACAAAGTCCTAAATTAGTTTAAATCTCGGACTCATCAATGGGCCACGGCCTACGGCCTGTAGATGGACCTACGATCCGCCGGTTGTGACCCGTGTAGCAACATTGTGCCAGACATGAATTTCCAACTTTTATACTACACATTAACATAAATAATCATTCAATCAAACTAAGTCTAAACATGCATTTCAACATATTATTTAATAGTTCATCATTTGTAAGGTTTTGATTTATGCAAAAGTCGGAGTTCTACACACAAAAAAAAAACATGAAACTTTATGTTAAAACTCTCAATTAGACCAATCAAACCCATTTATTCTAGTAAATTAAACATACACTCACACACCATCATTTCCAGGATAGTATCTAACTAGATTCAAACAATTATGCAAGCGTTTGAATTACCCAAGGTCAAGTTCAACGTTGTGACTTCAAGTTTAAACAATGAATGATTCAAAGTTTGGGAGAAAACAATTACTTTACAAGTAAACAATGTTGGTAAGTGTGTGGTCAAGTACAAATGCTCATAAACTGACGCTAACACCGAAGCCAGACCTTGAAAGCTTGGTGGAAATGGAGGAATTTAAGAGAGAAT
This sequence comes from Solanum chiquidenum, assembly GCA_029582725.1. Classification (NCBI taxonomy): domain Eukaryota; kingdom Viridiplantae; phylum Streptophyta; class Magnoliopsida; order Solanales; family Solanaceae; genus Solanum; species Solanum chiquidenum. Next base: position 14,443 of record JAJOOS010006908.1, read on the forward strand.
GGAAGAATTGGGGAGAAAATGGCAGATATAGGATTAGGGATGATTAAAAATGGAATGGGAGGATTATATGGGTTTGATTTGGAAGATTAGTGGGTGAATTTGGGTTGATCAATCAGTTTGTAACGGTTGAGGGGGGAGAAGGAAGTGGGGGTGTATTTGAAATGATGAGTTTTATTTAAATGGGGTCTAGGTTGGGTCCACAGTAACCCTAACTTGACCCACGAAACCCCGTCAACGGTCCGTGGATCGACCTACGATCTGTTGATGAATTCGTGGTTCACTCCAACACTTAGTGAAAATTAGAAAACATACCTCGGATCTACGGATGCCATCCACGGTCCAAGGATTGATAGACGGACCGTCGATGGGATCCGTAGACCACTGCATCAGCTTATTTTCTGTAGATTTTTCCTTTTCGTCCCTACACACATAGCAAACATTAGGACTTCTTTTGTACATTTTATGGACACTTTTTTTACACGGACCCTATTATATCTATATATAGCCAACACTAAACAAAATGAATAAATACCTGTCTAAAAAGCTACAATTTTAAGGAAAACTCTTTTATCGAAAAGAAACTCCTATAGTTGGCTAGATTGTACAGCTTGGGTTTCCTCCCAAGCAGCGCTTGATTTAACATCGCAGCACGACGCAGACACCTTAGTTACTCAAACTTCACTAAGATCCTAAGCCTCTATCACTTCATTGATACTCTCAGATTTCCCCAAGTAATTTTTTATCCTCTGTGCATTCACCTTGAACCTTGTTCCTTCCTTGTTTTTGAGCTCAACTGCTCCATGTGGGAATACTTGATTGATCTTGAATGGCCCGGTCCACTTGGACTTGACTTTTCCAGGAAACAAGCGCAACCTTGAGTTAAATAAGAGCACCAAATCACCGGTAACAAATTCACACTTTTCAATCTTCTGATCATGGTATTTATTTATCTTCTCTTTATACAAGGCTGAACTTTCATTTTCTTTAAGGCAACGCTCATTCATGTCATTCGGTCTTTGACTCGATGCGGCACCCCAATCCAAATTCAGCTTCTTCAGCACTCACATTGCTTTATGCTCTAGCTCTATAGGCAAATGTCAAGATTTCCCATATACAAGTTGGTAGGGGAACATACCTATGGGAGTTTTGAATGAAGTGCAATAAGCTCATAGAGCATCATAAAGCCTTCTCGACCAGTTAGTTCTGTTAGCATTTATGGTCTTTGCAAGAATTTGTTTTATCTCGTAATTCGACACTTCAACTTGCCCACTTGACTGCGGATGATACGGGGTTGCTACGTTGTGGTGAACACTGTACTTCTCAAGCAACGCCTTAAACAATTTATTACAAAAGTGAGAACCTCCATCGCTTATGATTTCCTTTGGTGTACCAAATCTAGAGAAGATATTCTTTTTAAGGAATGCGGTGACACTATTTCCCTCATTGTTTGAAAGTGCGACTGCCTCCACCCATTTCGATACATAGTCCACCGCAACAAGAATGTACTTCATCCCAATTGAACTCACAAAAGGACCCATGAAATCAAGACCCCCAACATCAAAAATCTCAATCATCAGTATTGGGTTGATAGGTACTTCTTGCCTTTTTGAAATTCCTCCTTCACGTTGGCAACGGTCACAAGACTTGGCGAAATCATTAGCATCTTGGTGGATGGTAGTCCAGTAATACCTAAACTGCAAAATCTTATGGGAAGTTTGGATACCACTATAATGCGCACCAACAGGCGATGAATGACACGTTTCTAGTATACTCATTATCTTAACCTCAGGCACACAGCGACGAATAATCCCATCAACACAAACACGAAACAATTAAGGCTTATCCCAAAAGAATTTCTTCACATTAGACATGAATTTCTTTGGTGGAATGAAAAATCCAACGAAACCAAATCACTTGCCAAGTAGTTTACAAAATCTGCGAACCAGATCATAAAAAGAAGCCAATACTTGTTCATCAGGGAACGCATCATTAATCTCAACTCCATCCTCAAACTTTATCATAGATTCCTCCTCTAATCTGGACAAATGATCAGCAACCTGGTTTTCTGTCCCCTTTCTATCCTTTACCTCAAAATCAAACTCTTGCAACAAAAGTACCCATCTAATCAACCTTGGTTTTGCATCCTTTTTAGCCATCAGATACTTCAATGTAGAATGGTCAGTATGCACTATGATCTTAGTACCAAGCAAGTAAGACCTAACTTTCTCGAATGCGAAAACCACAACAAGGAGTTTCGGTTCAGTTACAGTATAGTTCTTTTGATCCACATTAAAAGCTTTGCTGGCATAGTAAATCGGATGAAGAATCTTCTCTCGCCTCTGTCCTAATACTACCCCAAGCGCCACCCCACTCGCATCACACATCAATTCAAATGGTTGTCCCCAATTCGGTGAAATAATGATAGGTGCCGAAGTTAACTTTTCTTTCAAATCTCGAATCTCACACAAGCATCATCAAAAATCAAAATTACACTTCTTTTTTAGTAACTTGCACAATGGGTGTGCAATTTTTGAGAAATATTTTATGAACCTCCAGTAGAAACCTGTATGCCCAAGAAAACTCTGAACACCTTTGACATAGATGGGTGGTGGAAGCTTTTCTATTAACTGATTAACTCAGCTTTGGCTCTACCAACCTCAATACCTTTTTGTGAAATCTGATGACCCAAAATTATACCCTTTTTTACCATGAAGTGGCATTTTTCCCAGTTGAGCACAAGATTGCACTCTTCACACCATTTTAGTATTTTCAATTAAATATGCCAAATAATCATCAAACGAGTCACCTACCACAGAGAATCCATCCATAAATACCTCTATAGTGTCCTCCACCATATCTAAAAATATCAACATTGTACACCTCTGGAAGGTTGCTGGAGCATTACACAACCCGAATGGCATCCTTTTGAAGGCGAAAGTCCCATAAGGACAAGTGAAGGTGGTTCTCTTGATCTTCCAGAGCTATGGATATTTGATTATACCCCGAAACCCATCTAGAAAATAATACCAACCCTTACCAGCGAGATGATCTAGCATCTGATCCATGAACGGCATTGGGAAGTACTGACCTTTCAGAGTCCACACATTTAACTTGCAGTAGTCCATACACATTTTCCAACCAGTCACCGGCTTCATTGGAACAAGATCATTTTTAGCATTGGGGACCACCGTGATTCCTCCTTTATTTGGCACACACTGAACTGGGCAAACCAAACTACTATCAGCAATCGGATATATAACTCCAGCATCTAACCACTTAATGATCTCCTTTTTCACAACCTCTTGCATAGGGGGATTTAGTCTCCTTTGATGCTAAATACTTGGCTTACTATCTGGCATGAGTTGGATTTTGTGAGAACAAATGCCCGAAGGAATCCCAATAATGTCTGCAATAGTCCATCCTATAGCACTCTTAAACCACTTCAATATCGATATCACACCATCTATTTTCCCTTCACTCAAGTCAGCAGCAATAATAATGAGCAAAGTATTATTTTGACCCAGGAATACATACCGCAAGTGGGATGGAAGGACCTTAAGTTCTAGTTTCGGAGGCTAATCAACAGACGGTTTTGCAGGTGGGGTGTCATGATTCTTTATGTCCAATTTGAACCATTTTGGATTGAAACGGAACTCAAACCTATCAAGTGTGGTAACTAACTCAGCATACTCATCAATACCATCACTGTCAAAATTCATCATCACCGATGCTAGCGCATCAACACGTAACCTTTCCTCAATGGACACCTCAGATTCTTGCCCAACAATGTGATTCACCACGGATACCAATTTAAGATAACTTCCATGCATCATAGACCTACAAATGTTAAAAGTTACCTCCTCATTGTTTAATTGAAATTTCATCTGCCCTCTCTCCATATCGACTAAGGAACGCCCAATCTCAAGAAAGGGTCTCCCTAAGATGATGGAACCTCAAAATCTACCTCACAATCGAGTATCACAAAGTCCGCTGGAAAGATAAATGACTCTACTATCACAAGGATATCTCGGAGCACTCCAATGGGCCTTTTCACAGTTCTATCGGCCATAAGTAAACTCATCGCAGTCAGCTTTGGAGCTCCTAAGCCCAACTTCTTATAAATGGACAAAGGCATCAAATTAATGTTGACCCCCAAATCACACAAAGCTTTCACAAAGTGTAGAATCCCAATGGTACAAGGAATAGTGAAAGTTCCAGGATCCTCTTTCTTCTGCACAAGTGACCTAGTAGAAATAGCACTACAATGTTGCAGCCTCTAATTATTCTCAAAATTGACAGCCTTCTTTTCAGTCACCAAGTCTTTCATGAATTTAGCATACCCAGGCATTTGTTCTAAAGCTTCTATCAACGGGACATTGATGGATAGTTGCTTCAACATAGATATGAACTTGAGGTATTTTCCCTCTTTAGTCTTTTTCACCAATCTCTGTGGGAATGGAGGTGGAGGTCTAGGCATGGCAATAAATTTTTGGGTCACCTAAGCTTCATTCTCTGTATCAACTTTTGGATCTTCAGTAACCTCAATCTCATCAACATCCTTTGCTATCACTCTTTCAACCTCAGACGGCATGGGGGGATCAATAGTTTGTTTTCCTCCTAAAATAGTGATTGTCATACAATACCTATCATTTTTTGGATTTTGGATGGTGTTGATAGGAAGTGTGTCAGGCTGGCGTAGGTTCACTATAGTGGACAACTGACTAAATTGCTGCTTGAGTTGCTTGATTGACACTGCATGGGCATCAACTTTTTGACTGATTTCAGAAAAATCATTACGCATCTCTTTCACATTCTCATATGTTGCATCAAACCTCTTCATCATCTTTTGCATAATATCCTCAATGTGAGTCATACTATTACCAGCCTCTCTATTACCAGGGGAATGTAGGGTCCAACCTTATCATTCCTATTACCATAATTGTTCTGGTTGTAATTGTTATCACGATTGTAATTTCCATCCCGGACATAGTTTCCCTCACAATTGTAGTTACCCTCACGGTTATACTTTCCATAATTCTGACCTTGGTGCCAATTATCCGAGTTGGAACCTTGGGCGTTGGTTCAGAAACCCCCCATCTGATCATTAACCAAATTTGCATCCTCCTCATAGTAGTACTCCTCAACTGGCGGTGGTGGAGGTCTAGTTAGATAATTTACCGCGTTCACCTTTTCTGCATTTCCACTCACATGTTTCAGTACCAAGCCAAGTTATGTCCTCATTTGAGCCATCTTTTCATAAATGTCATCATTAGATTGATTTGGTGCAGTTTGGACAGCGAACGTGCTCCTACCAGAATTTGCCTTTATAGTGCTCCAGTCTTTATTATTTTGGGAAATCCTCTCGAGTTTTTCAGCGATCTCCTCAAAAGTGCACTCACCATATGATCCTCTAGTAATAGTATCTAATATAGATCTTCCATTTTCATCCCGTCCTCTATAGAAGTACTCCTTCAATGAACCCAGTGAACATATCCCAAGAACTGCTTACCGATTCTCCAGGTAGTGTTGTGAAGTTATTCAGTTTATCCTTATGATTTAATTTCTTAGACACCGGAAAATACCTTGCTATGAACACCTTATATAATTGGTCCCATGTATAGATCAAATTATATGGCAGCTCAAAAAACCACATAGCAGCATCACCAATCAGTGATAGTGGAAATACTCTCAAGCCTATGACATCCATATCCAACTCTGGTTGTCCTACACAACTCTTACAGACGCTGGACAATTTAGTCATGTGAGCGTATGGATATTCTGAAGCCAACCCAACAAACAACCCTATCGTTGTAAGCATCTGTATAAGGTTGTTAGTCACCACAATTGTATGTTCTGGAGGTACAGGAGGGAGAACAATAGGTCCATCTGATCCAACCGCATCATAGTTAACCCTGTAGTGATCACGAAACCTCGATGCTGGTGAATTATGCACCCTTTCTGCATTTCCTATTATATGACCACCTTGAATCAGAGCGGGCACATTAACAACTCCAGGAGGTTGAAACTCAGCTCCATCTCCTTGACCCTCTCCGATTGGATTATTGTGTACCCCTTGATTTTCCATTTTCCTCAAAAAAAATCTCAATTTAGGATCACAGGGGGTCAAGGGTTCGCCTCGACTCCGTGTACTTGGCATACACTAGAGTTGAAACCTGTAGAAAACAAAAACAAAACAAAAAGTAAAATCAGGAAATACTTGACTAAATTTCAACAATGCAGTTAGTTTAATCTAAAAGTTATATTCCTTGGCAAGGGCGCCAAAATTTGAAATGCCCAAATTACACCTCCCTAAAGAAGTATAAGGGGTCGTTGCCAAATAAAAAACCCAACTTGTAGGTTGGGGTCGATCCCACGAGGAATATGGTTCAGACTTAAACTTAACTCACAATTACCTCTGTTTAGTCAAACTATTTATGTGAAAAGTAAGCAGGGAAAATGTTGTAAATAACTCATAGATTGTTGAGTTGAATGATTAAGTAACAAGTAAACAAGATTCACAATTTGAGTTGTCAATATAAGATGGAAACTAGGGTATATGTGTTCCCCACAAGATGTTAATGCAATAATCCTAATAATAGTAATCTTATTCTAATGTTTGACATGCAAGGCCGATAAGTTAATATATTCCTATGTGATTGGTAATCTTAGCAGGAACTTTCACTCGTGACTTGGTAAATCTACGAGTGTGTGCTTTACTAACCCGTACCTTCACCCCAGATTAGTCATCGTGTCAATTAAGTTGGGTTTTCACTCTCACTTCAATTTATTAAAGTCAGACTAGTAGATAGCAGCAAATCCTTAACTAAATCTCTGTTGTTTAATCCTTTTCTCATTCATTACCCCCTTGGTAAGGCAAGTAGGAACGAGGCGAGTTCTAACGTTGGCCATCGTTAAAAAGCATTCTAAATCAAAGGATTAACAATACATGCATAAACACTAATTAAGAATTACTTTAATGATTATTCATACTTTGTTAATTGCTCATGGTTTCCGCAACCCTAGTTGTGGATTTAGCTACTTATGCTTGAGAGTTCACAATTCATAATTAAGTTAAAAGAAATCCTGAACTTACAATTAGAATAGATGAAAACTGAAATCTTGAATTGAAATTCAAAGTCAAATTGCATAAATCGACTTTCGGAAATTAACTTGCTCAATGTTTGCAAAATAATTCCAAAAGACCAAAAGCAAAAGTCTACAATAATGTTTAACCCCCAAAATGGAAATTACAACTAATATTTATAGAAAACAAATCCTAAACCAACTAGGAAACAAAATAAGGAAATAACAGCTCAGACGCAGTTTCAATCAACGACACGACCTGTAGACCGTGGGTCAATCTACGGTCTATGGTCTCCCTCGTGCATCAACACTTGGGAAATATTTCAGGGCCTTCAGACGACAGTTCCACCTACTGTCCGTGGTTTGTACTACGGTCCGTTCTGTCACTCCGTGGTTTGAGTAGTGAAAATCATCTTTCTGACCACGACCTACAATCGTCCACCTACGGCCCGTCAAAGGACCTACGGTCCGTGGTTGGCTCCATAAGTGGCTACTTCTGCACTTTTCAGCTCTTCTCTTAATCAAACTGCCTCCAAGCCTATTTCCTGCAAGAATTACACAAAAACATTATTTCTAATAACAAACTAACCCAAGACACACACAAACTCTAAGTGAAATGCATCAAAAATACCATAAACTTACGGTATATTAAAATCCTTTAGATTTTGGGGCTGAACTTGAAGGAGAGATCTGCATGTTCTTGAGAGAAAAATGTCGCCTCTTTCTCTTCTTTTCTTTCTAAGTCTGATGATTTTAGGAGAATGAATGTTTTAGGTAGTTTCTGACTAATTAACTAGGCCTAGACAAAGTAAAACGACGTAGTTTAAGTACCAAACATATAGGGGAAAAGACCAATACGACCCTCACTTAAAACATACGAGGTTATTATCAAGAAGGGCTTCACCAACCGTCTAAGGCATCATGGCCCTTCTAGTGGGTTGTGATGTTGCCCTACCTGACAGGGCTTCATTAAAACAAGCATAACTTTTTACTCTGGGCTCAAAATTAGGCAAACTCGATGGCGTTGGAAAGAGGACTCAAAGACCTTTAATTTTTAGATCATGGGCCATATAATTCATTTTGTGCTAAAAGATATGATCGTTTGATTTGACCCAAAACTCAAAACCTCATAAGTCCCTGTCACAGACGAATTCACGGGCCATGTGAAGCTTCATGGACCGTCTAGGCATTCGTGGTCCTTCACAGTGACCTTAGGGTGCAACCTCACTGTCTAGGTGACTTGTACGGACCCTTAGACGGACCGTCCAAGTCACCACGGCCGTCTAAGGAACTATCTAGGTGACTCCTGCCTAGGGGCAATCCTGAATGGTCTCATGATGCCCTTAACGGGCCGTGGACCCCTAAACGGCCCGTCTAGGGTTTCGTGAAGGGTCCATTGTCCATTTTTGGTTTGTGCACTTGCCCGTTTGTGCTTTCTAGCCCTTTCTCGATGTCCGAGATGTTACATATAACCTTTAATGTTTCTATATTATATGTGATCATACTTTTTTGGGATATCTGGAGAAGTTGTTTTATTATTTCTTAGAGCATTTTCCACCACAAAAGATTTAACCTTTTCACACCTATCTTTATACCATGAATGAAAGTCAATAAATTTACCTTCATTCAATGATGATTCACTTTCATCATGATCGTAGAGTAACAACCATTGATTCAAGACAAGTCTTACCACATCAATTGAAGCAGTTAAGTGTGTCCAATATTCATGCTTAATTTGATCAGATTGTTTGTCAAATGCAACACAAATGGATTGTTGTTGTATTTGATCATCACAATTTCTTTTTTCTTGATTATGAATGCTATTCTACCCACCAATATGTTGTTTAAGGTTATTTTTTATATGTTAATTCCTAAATGTTATTCTTCAAAATACTTCACCTGCACCTTGATGAATATTATTGCCTTCAAATATATAACAAGGCAAGCAATATTGTACATTCTCATTATACTCCTAATAATCATATTCTTCAAACCATTTAGAATTGAAACGACGCATTGTTTCAAAAATATAGATTGAGGAAATTCATGAACTTAGGTTGATAAGGACCAATTTGAAGATATACCCTTCTTCTTTCATCACGAAGGTTTGGATCATGATTTTAAAATTAGAGTTCTTTTGGCTTAGATCAAGTTCTAGAGCATTTAAATCAAGTTTTTATTTCTTATAAGAATGTGATAGTATCTCTTATTGGTCTCCTGTTTCTTTTATACTAGGTTGACTTAGAGACGTCGAACTTATTTTTGATACACTACTAAAATAATTCATCAAGTCCATGGAACTTCAAGCTAAAATATTTACAAAACTATATTTGTTTTATCGTAAAATAAGAGAAAGGGAAGGAAAGTGGAGAGAATTATTGAGATTTTTATACTCAACAATATGGTCATATAATATGGGTAAAGGAATAAAATAGGAAAACCGTAATCCACAAGGAAAAGGGTATTAAAATTGAAGTAAAGAAATCAATCTCTTTATATTTGACCAAAAAAGGTCCTTTATTAGACCTAATCATAAAAGGAATGAAAAAAAAATATGTTATTTTTAATTAAAATAATTTTTTTTAAACGAAATAGAGTTTAGTTTAAAGCAAAAATAGGCAAATCACAGAAATGAGGACATGGGGAGTCAAACGATTGACCCTGAGCTGCTGCTCTCTCCATGTCAACAGTCTTTTTTTATAGTTTTAAGTCAATGCTACAAAATTAAAAACAAAATGTGGACTCGTGGAATCAAACCTAAGAGTTGTGTATGCTTTGTGCACACCCTTGCCACTAATATTATTTCTAAGGGTATTCAAAATGTTATTGTAACATTTGACCTATATATAATGTGAAAATGATTCAAGTGTGTTTTTTTTCATTTAGTGAAAGGAAATGGGAGATTTAGTCTATAGCCTCTAACAAACTTATTTTTTAACTTTATATCAGATCTTTATTCTTACACATAAAGAGGCCTGAAAAGGTCATCTTTTTCTGTTCAATTTGTAAGTGGATATAGAAATAAATCATGAAATGCTACAACGACAATACCTGCCAAACAATAGATGAAACATGTTAATGAAAGACTTCCCAGACATCATTACCAATGACATATTGAGTTACATCAATCAAGCCTAATGCTAATGTGAGGAAGATACAAGGGAAGAAGTAGAACCAATTACCAATGCGATAGACTTCACAACCTATCTTCAATTGGTGAATCTAATATTGGACATCTTCAACAAGGTTTACTTGAAAGATTAAAATTTCATTGCCAGAATATGGCAACTTAAACGATTATCTTTACAAGACTAAACACAAGGTTTATCATTTGTATTATCTTGGAAAAGAATACTACCATTCGGTTACTGTACAGAGCTCACTATACCATACACAAACCTGCTGAATTGAGTGAAAAAAACTACATCTCCAGATAAAAAATGGAGAATGGACGTTCCCAAAATGCTCATTGTAAAACAACCAACTTCAGACATGCTGGGGACTACTTGCAGCACCGTCATCCTGCAAATGAAACTTAATAAATGAACTCGGAAATAATCTATGCTCAGATTTTAAATATTACGTAATTAGAATATTCTACGTAGCACCCAAGTAGACAATTTGGCAGCAATATCTCCACTGCCAACCTGAATTGAAACAGATCAATAAGGCAGTTATCTATTCTACTATTTTAACAGAAAAATGAAGTTCATCAGAAGCAGAAATAGTGTTAAATCAAAAGCATGCATCAAGTAGCACCATAGTTAAAGGAGCAATGTCAGGGTCAAGGTCACTCCGGGGCTAAGATAGAAATAGGGAGAGAACTCAAAAGAAAGGAAAGGGGCAGCAAGTAGATATGAGAATTCTATTAGTTTGTTTCTATGATGGATTTCTTCGGAGTAATAGTAATTGATAGGACCTTGTTGGTAAGTGCTAGAAGATCATGTTATGCCTTCGAAATGAAAGATAATTCCAAGTCCACTTTTTTCTACAAACAAGAAAGCTAAAACTAATGCATCATATATATTTATATATATATATACTCCATATATAAATTACTAAAAGTGGGAAATTACAAAGTGCAATGTTGGATTTTCATTTTACCCCTACACTAAATTAAAATCTAATTGACTATCTAAATACAACAACAACTACTACATACCCAGTGATATATATATAAATTACTAAAAGTTGGAAATTACGAAGTGCACGGTTGGATTACCATTTTACCCCTACACTCAATTAAAATCTAATTAACAATCTAAATACAACAACAACAACTACATACCTAGTGAAATCCCATAAGTGAGGTCTAGGGAGAGTAGAATGTATGCAAACCCTACCACTACCTCGTGAAGGCAAAGAGGTTGTTTAATTAACTATCGAATTAATTAAAAGTCCTATTTTATTTATGTAAATGATGAATTAATTAGAAACCCCGCTATTGTACTTTAATTATTTAATTATGGCATTATAAATTCTCTTATTTACTACTAATTATTGCAAACATTATTCACATCCTCTTGTGCTCTTTAGTTATATCATTATAAATTACCTTTAGTTATTATTAATTATTTCTATCTTTCATCTTCCCTTATATTAACTTTTTCCAAATAAATTTTCACATTCTTATATCAATGTATGCGGCATAAAATATTACACAAAATTAATTGCTTTAAATTAATACATCATGTGTAACACTAACTTCCACAATTCCTATCATTTATCTTTTCATTTCCTTAACTTGGTTTTTCAAATTCTACGACTTTTCAAACAGTAACCTCTTTGTTGAATTAAATATAGGTTAATTTAAATTAATAAATATATACATGTTAAAAGGCATTCCAAAGAACATCAAGAAACAGTATATCAAGGCAAAAAACGGTTTCCATTTCCCTCAAGGTTGTTTTTTTTAAAAAAAATCTGGCCTTCCTATCCATTTTCCTTTTTCTTTTCCTCTCGTTTCTTTTCCCTTAAAGAAAAATTTGTGGGAACTAAAAGGAAATAGAAGACGGAGAAGTATGTAGATGTCAGAATTGAATTATCACCAAATTCAACTTACCTTCAACTTTCACGGGATAATATATGAAGACTACTATCTCCATCAGTAACGCTAGCACAGGATTCATGAGCTATGTAAAGGAGGCTGGTTTCTTTGGAAAGTTGATTTTTGAAATTTTCATTAATTGATTCATTCTTATAGTATTTTGTAATCACAATTTTTATAGATAAAAAGACAATACATAAGATTATGATGAGGAAGATGGTAGGTTAGTTCTTAGTTTCTCTATATTTTAAATGGGAAGATTGGCATAAAGTTCATTTATTTGTCAATTCATGCATTTAATGTATAACTAGTATTTTATTTTTTTTATGACAAGGGAAACCCGCAGCCGCTACCCTTTGGGTGCTCACAGGATAAAACCTCCGCTCCTATGCAATAGCTCGCAAACCACATAGGAAAGGTAACCCGCACTAGGCAAGCCCGATGCAACGAGCTTGACCCAGAAGGTAAACCCCTTGCTTTCGTTGGCAAGGGGTTTCGAACTTGAGACCTCCAGCATGGAAGTCCCAAGCCCAAACCACTGGGCCACCCCGAAGGATTAATATAGAAATGAGTCATTCTTTTTGGGACTAACTAAAAAAGGGAAGTCATAAATTGGGGCAGAGATAGTACTCAAATTTCTTCCCATTATAGTTGAGTATTAGAATAATTAAACCAGACATGAAGTTCGGGGGAAATTGTGGGATGGCACAAGAATTGATTCATCCTCCTTTCCCTAGTGGGTATCTATGTTCTTATTGAGTTTATATTTAGAATACTATACAATCTTTTGCCTCAACAAGTTCTTGACATGTGTTGCACGTGAATGTCAAATCATGTAATATACTATTTGATATAATAATATCAATATTATTAAAACAAAGCTTTGAATAAATAAATATATATGACAGAATGAAGTACAAGTTTCTATGATTGATCAATGTGGATCCTCATATGGTAACTTATTGTCGAGGTCAAAATGATTAGGTATCATCCGAAATTATGAAGTCAAACATGTAAGGTAACGTTGTTGCTCGGACTCTTCAAAAATATTGACTGGTGCATGTCGGATAATCTAGAAAAATAGTGCATGTTTGAAAGATCCGACACAGGTGCAACAAAATTTTTGAAAAGTACGAGCAACATAGATGAAACGTACCTAATACTTCCTTATAAATGTTATTCTTGGTGTATGTTAATTCTCTTATCCGCTACAACTGCACTGTGATAATCAGGATGGTTGTGGTGGCATCATGGTTTTTACAACTGTCATGAATATTGTCAATTGAATGTCATTTTTCGAATCATTACTATGCATTTTTGATAGTCCCACTACTCCCTGACAGTGAATGAGGTTGATATACATATTGTTTGAACCTTATAATGACTTGGTCATTTATGTTTAGTGTTTGATACGTCTTAAGATACAAATTGCATAAAGAATACATAAAAGTATTCAATGTATTTTAGCATGTCTTATTCCTTACAATTTCGGTGACACTTACCATGAAACAATATTTGGTGGCAAGAATTTAGCATTAATGATCACTTGACCAATACACTTTACTTCTTCATTAAACTTATTCATTCATCAAAAACATTTTATATAATGAAAGCTGTAAACCTAGTTAATCCAATAGGAAAGGGAACACTCAATAGACAAATAAGTAGATGATTTGAATATTTATGCTAATCTGAAATTCACATTTGATATTAACCTTCAGATTTCTATCTCTGTTGTCAACAACAAGAGAAGTAATTGTGATTTTGTGGTAAGTTCACTGATAGGCCAATTTGTTGTTCACTCAATTCTTCGACTCAAACCTTTCATGTTATATGACATTTCAATTTTTTTTCCAACTTCCGTATCTTTCTTTGTGCTTATCTTCCAGCTATATGCAAGTGATCACCTATAATGAGAAGGAAATTGAGTAGTATACTTTAGTAGTACTTCAAGGTTAATCAAGGTTTTATAATCTCTTTGTAATCCCACTTTCTCTAAATAGACAAGAACTCCATTGCCTACTACTTGTTGAGGCAAAAGATTGTATAGTATTCTAAATATAAACTCAATAAGAACATAGATACCCACTAGAGAAAGGAGGATGAATAAATTCTTGTGCCATCCCACAATTCCCCCCGAACTTCATATGTGGTTTAATTATTCTAATACTCAACTATAATGGGAAGAAATTTGAGTACTATCTCTGCCCCAATTTATGACTTACTTCCCTTTTTTAGTCAGTCCCAAAAAGAATGACACGTTTTTATACTAAGTAACAATTTAAATTTAAAATACTTATTTCACTCTTAATGAAATGATCTATAGCTACATAACCATCCATCACTTATTTTAGACCACAAGTTTCAAAAGTCATTCTTTCTTTCTTAACTCTGTGTCCAGTCAAACTTACTCATATAAAATGGGACGAAAGGAGTATTATACTTCAGCAGTACTTCAAGATCCAAGGTTGTATAATCTCTCTCTCAATTCTAAGAAAACTATGTCTACTTGTTGAGGAAAAAGAATGTATAGTATTCTAAATATAAACTCAATGAAAAAGATATAAAACCCCCTATTGAAAAAGGAGGATGACAAAGTCACCCATCGCACTGTTCTCCCAAATTTTATGAGTCGTTTAATTATATATTAGTCCTATACCTTGCCATGTAAATCTCCATGCACAAAATCCTAAGGCTTAATAACTCCAAGCTTCTTCATGAGCAAAGATTTAAGTTCATCAGCAGCAATTGATTTCCTTCAGCTCTTTTGGTTTTTCATGGAATTTTGAACTTGCTAAGAATTGAAATTTCTCACTATTTTGATGGCTCAAAATATGCAGGTATAAGAATATTAACATACTAAAGGGGATCAACACTGCCTTTCTCTCATCTCGAGTAACCCAAAAGGGAAAGGCTTGTTGTTCCTCACAAAAAATTAGGCTTAGTAGTATATGCATGGAACAAGTACGGGGGACAAAATCTAAGATATTCTATTCTATCTTCTTCTTTCTCTTCTTGGTCTGGACTATATTAGCGAAGCTATAAGAAGCGACATGTTTTTTTCTTTAAAGTAGGATTTAGTTAAAGGATACTTAAAGTTGTCACCGTTATAAATTTGAAGGACAAGTTAAACGATTGAAAAGACACAACAAATAATTTTTTTCTTCCATACATATTTTTAATAAATAGGGTACTTATTTATTTGGAAGGGCATTTAAGTAATTTAACTTTTCACTTGAGTTCAAGCTTTTAATCGAATATAGAAAATCTATGCAACTTTCTTAAAATTACGATTATGATTCATTAATTATTGCAAAGATATCATTTATGTTTTTGTTTTTTTTTGTTTTCATTCAACCAATTAAATTTTTTGTCATGAATTTGAAAGCATTTACCATAGAACATGAATTGGTTAAAATCTTGACATCTTCCAATATTTTCATTTTTAAATTCTCTTAGAAGAATTTTAAATGTTAGTGTCATGTGAACATATTCTTGGCTGCTTCAAAATAACATGCTCGCTTTTTTATATTTGATATATGTATATATACCAAGTAAAATCAGGTAGGTACTCTCTTACTGCTTTTTTCATTTATAATAGAGAAAAATAACATGTGATTATATAGATTTCACAAATTCAATAATATTTTTTATGTTTCGGTTTTAGTTTTCCTGTAGAAGAACATAAAAACGTTTTTCAATCAACTATGAAAAACCTATATATACAAAGTAAAATCGCGTAGGTACTTTCTCTTGCTGTTATTTTCATTTATGATGGAGAAAAATAACATGTGATTATATAGATTTCGCAAATTCAATATATTTTTATGTTTTAATTTTAGTTTCCCGTAGAAAAACGTAAAAACTTTTTTCAATTAACTATGAAAAAACATATAACTATCTTTGCTCTACACGTTTTTCAATTAACTATGAAAAAACATATAACTATCTTTGCTCAATGTACGCAGCTAATCGAGAAGTCAAAATGAGAACCTAAAACAAGAACATACTAACATGTTTTCCATATATATAAAAAACATGTTTGTTCCTTAAAACATAGAAATTGTATGTACAAATAGTTCTAAAAAATGAAATATAGTTGTTTTCTTCACATGTTCAAATAACATATAAAAAATTTAGTGGTAATGGCTACGACAATGGTAATGGTGGTTGTCAACGTTAGTGGTAGTGGTGGTGGTTAGCTGTGGAAGTGGTGATAGTTGTGATAGTAGAGATTATTATGATAATGGTAGTGGGGTGGTTGATAATGGTGGTTGGCAGTAGGGGTGGTAGTGGTGAACAACTGATAGTAGTTGTGGACAAAATGGTAGTGAAAAATCATCTTCACAAAAATCTTTGAATAGTTTATTAATAGTACTAAGACTTTGTTAAAGACATGAATGTTTCACACCTAATCAAACCCTAAGTGGTCAAATTATAAAACAAACAAAAAAACTCAATTCACTTGCTCATATGAGGTTTCAACCATTCAGATTTAGACATCTATTAAGTGTTAGGTTAATATGTTTAATCATAGGCAAATTCAGAATTTGAAGTTTGTGGGTTCCTAGAACGACCTCACATAAATATACAATAATAACTGGATGCACAGTCATATTTACAAATAGAGTTTTTGGTCAAAAACATCCTTAAACTATACTCCAAGCTTAAAGTACATCCTTAAAATATCTCTTTTGGCAAAAAAATATCCTCCAAATATTCGAAAGTTAACAACTTTCATCTTTGAGTTAGATATTGTTAAAAAACTAAGGAAATCTTACAAAAACATGTGTAGATTACATGACTATCAACAAAAGTTTTCTTACATAATTTCACTACCTGCTATAAAAAGCTTTCGAAAAAAGAATATAAAAAATCTCAAATACCATTACTTCTTGAAACAAAAATATTTGGAAGATGCGAGGTTACATGATTTGCTCTTGTTCTGATTTGTCAACGGAAAAAAGCTAGAGCTTAATTATCTTTTACCTTTTATAAAGCTATATTGTAGTTAAATCAATAATTTTTTAGGACAGTCTGATATTGAGGTGATCAAAATTCTGATTATGTATCACATTCAAGTTTCATTCTCCATTACTAGAAGTGGAAGTCTTCAGCAAACACCACTTCTAGCTGATTCAAATGAGAAGAACCACGTTTCAATTGATAAAAAATTTAATATTAAATCACATGAAAAATGAATGGAAAGAACTACTAATCATATGATTTTGCATAATGCTGAACTTAATTGACGTAAATGTTCACGATAACATTTTTGGCGTATCTCA
Source organism: Solanum chiquidenum (assembly GCA_029582725.1). Lineage (NCBI taxonomy): Eukaryota > Viridiplantae > Streptophyta > Magnoliopsida > Solanales > Solanaceae > Solanum > Solanum chiquidenum. Next base: position 31,861 of record JAJOOS010006908.1, read on the forward strand.
AAATAATAAAGACAATGGGGTGACTTGATTTTTGTGGGTTCTATTAGTTTTTTGACAAATTTTAACAGAAGGATGAAAGTTGTTTACTTTTAAATACTTGAAGGATATTTAAAAAATTTAGGTTTCAAAATGTGCTCTGACATGGGAAATGTGCCAAAACTTATCCACTCGATCTTCTCTCTCCTAAAGTTTGCCGTCAACTTTCTCCGATGACTTCTCTCTTTTCTAGATATGGGAGAGATTCTTTTAATTGCAGGTGACAAATCTTTTGAGTTATTAAATATAGTGAAGATTGTGATCGATGGTTCACTCTGATTACCCAACTTGCTCCTCCTCCCTCCCAAACTCAGAGTTGATTGAACTCAATGTATTTTCTCCATTGGCTACTAAGACTTGTGGCAAAAACAAACCTAGAGAAATCATGGATGTTTTACATCTGCATCTGCCATCTAGGCATATAAACAAAGCATATATTCTGAGTGTGATCGAAGAACAGTACTCTTGGGCATGGAAATCATAGAAACTACTGCTTATGATGCAATACTGATTTGTGGGGGGTGATGTGAAGATAGGAGATGAACATAATTGCACAAAACTAACTAGAGAGAACAACAAGAAAATCCTAAGATAACATACATATATGTAAGTGTACTGCAAGTTAGATATCTAAAGCATACCCAGTGATCCAACTGAGGTATTACACACAAGTATCTCCATTGAATCCAGTTTAGGAGTAACCACTGATGACCCAACAAGGATCAAAGGGAAGATCACTGACTTCTATTAGAAGTTATACACAAAAACAGAGATGTGGAGGTGTGCTAGCAATTTTGGAAATTGTTTGGTGATTTCAGAAGAAGAAAGGGAGAAACTGCAGGGGAACACAGAACTAGGCTAGGGTTTTGTGTGTGAGATATGGGACCTGTTAATTTGGGTCTTTTAATTAGGATGCATTTTAGAGGAAATTGGGTGGGTATTGGGTTATGAGGCGAATAGTTGGTTTATGGGTTAAAAAAAAAGGTTAAACGGGTAGTTCATTAAGATTAAGACACGTAAAAACAATGAGGGGTCCGTTAGTGAGAGGGACATGTGTGTACCTATAATTGGACGGCAGTAGCTTATGTGGACGCAAAGTATAACGGAGGGCATAGACGTACCATTTATTAAAGTTCAGGGGTAAATCCGTTCTTTTTCCCTTATTTTATTATAATAATTGTAAAATAGCTATTACTTCTGATATGGGTCGTAGTGTAAATGGTAATGATTATTTCACTATTACTACACATTGGATTGATGAAAATTGAACTTTGCAAAAAAAAAATTAGGTTATAAATGTTGTGAAACGCATAAAACCGGTAGTTATATAGCTCAAACAATTATAGATGTTTTACAAAACTATGAAATTTGTGATAAAATAAGTAGTGTCACCTTAGATAATGCTTCTAATAATAGAACTGATGTTGACATACTAAAACCGTCTCTTTGCCCTATTTATATTGATAGTTTTCATATTAGGTGTGTTGCACACATATATAATTTGATTGTTAGAGATGGTATAGCAATGTATAATGATGGTTGCATAAAAGTTGAAACTGCATGTCATTTTATTTTTAAATGTCAAGTTAAGTCTAGACGTAGAGATTTTGAAACTCGTTGTCGTGAATTTAATCTTCCACCTAGAAAAATTCCAAAATCAGTGTGTACTAGATGAAATTCTTTATATGAAATGCTTGAAGTCGCTTATTAATATAGGAAACCTTTACAAATGGTTTGGAATGCTCATAATTCAAATATGACATATAGACTTGATGATAATGATTGGAATGACATAAAAGAACTTATAGTATTCTTAAAAGTTTTTTATTTAACTACAAAAACAATATCTGCACTTTATTATCCAACTATTTGCTCTGTTTTACCTAATATTTGTGCTATTTCTAGTAAATTTTATAAATTCAAAAATAAACCAAGATTTGAAGAATCTGTTAAGAAAATGATTGACAAATTTAAAAAATATTTTATTCCTATTCCTCAAATATATTTAACCGTTTGTTTGTTAAACCCACATTACATAGATGAAGGTGCATCACGAATGGTTGATAAAATATATTTTAATTTGGGTATTGATAGTGAAGATGATGAAACACCAAGTTGTCAAGATGTTAAAGATAGTATAAAAATTGAAGTTAGAAAATTGTATGACTTGTATAACTCTAATATAATGAATGTAGTACGTAATGAAGAGCCTCAAAGTTCTAGGAGTAGATATAATAATGAAGATGATCTTGATGATATGATAGATTGTTATCTTGAACTTTCTCATAATGATAGAAATGATTTTGATGCATATATTAATCAAAATACAGAACCTACTACTATTGATCTTCTAGAATGGTGGAGCAATCGCGGCAAGAGATTTCCAAAACTTCAACCGGTTGCTCGAGATGTGTTAGCTATTCAAGCATCTTCAGTAGCTTCGGAAGGCGTTTTTAGTGCAGCAAGATTTCAAATTGGAGAGCATAGATATTCATTAGCAGCAGATAGCTTGGAGATATCGATGCTATTTAGAGATTGGATTAATGGCGAGAGAAGGAGTTATGGTCGTCCACCTTTACCGACCAAATTTGAAAATGACGTTGATGAAATAATATAAGATTTTAGTGACGACGACATTGATGCAATGGAGGAACTAGCTAATCAACCAATTTCAGAGCATGTTACTAGAGAAATGTTAAATGATTTAAAACAAGATTTCCTTGGTAGCATGAACTATTAAATTTAAATGTCTATTAGTATGAGTATAATAATTCGAGGTCTAATTCAAGCAGAACCCTTCCTAGAAGGAGGCTGAGTAGATTAGATTTTTTAATACTCTACTAATATTTTGTAACTCAACTTGTACTATTTAATTAATATTAATAAAAGTATAGGCTATTCGCCTTAATTTTTTATTATTATTGTCTTGAATTTAAATTTTCAAACTTTTAAAGTGTGAAATTTAAACTTTTATAGTTAAACTTTTAAAGTGTGAAATTTAAATTTTTATAGTTTTATAGTTTTAAAGTTTGAATTTAAATTTTCAAACTTTTAAAGTGTGAAATTTAAACTTTTATACTTTTAAAGTTTTAAATACACACTTTAAAAGTTTGAAAATTTAAATTCAAGACAATAATAAAAAAAAATTAAGGCGAATAGCCTAAAGTTTTAAATACAAACTTTCAAACTTTAAAAGTATAAATTTTTAACTTTAAAATTATAAAAGTTAAATATTATTTGAGTAATGCTCCTAATTTTTTAATTTTAATAAAAAAAATTTAAATATAGCCGTTGGGACCCGATTTCCGGTCCGGTCCGGGACGGGTATACATCTTTTTTTCCGGAATTACCAGTCCGTCCCGATTCCGGTACGGTTCCGGCCCGTGGTGCCCGGTTCCGGTATGGTTCCGGCCCGTGGTGCCCAGTTCCGGTACGGTTCCGGTCCGTCCCGGTCCGGTAGTCCCGGTTCCGGTCCCGTTGCCACGCTTACCGGAGAATGACTACAACTGGGGGTGGAAAGATATTGCAGGGAAGATCAAAAAATTTCTGGGCTGTAAATCCACGATTTCAGCTTGCAGATTCAAAGGCAAAATCATATTTTCAAGCAGCAAAAATTACTAATTGGCCAACCAACTCTGAGAAATCTTCACAGTCCCAGTCAACAGAAAAGGAGAATTTCCTTGCGAAGTGTCTAATTGGGACGTTCAACGACTCTTTTAATATCAGCCCTAATCAGGAGATAATTCAAAAACAACAGATGGCAAATCAGTGCAGGGCGTAGAGTCACTCCCATAAATCACAACAAATTTCTCTTCAAGCTACACCCCAAGCAGGAAGCTATATGAGTCAAAAATGGTGATTGGTTTTGGAACGGAAGGAGGCTAACTCTCAATTGGTGGTTAGCGGCTGCTGAATCTGAAGTAACACACAGAGACGCAGGTCAGAGATGGGTGAAGGTGTTTGGGAACCCCTTGCATGCTTGGACAACTGAAAATTTCAGGAAAATAGGAAATCAGTGCGGGGGATATGTAGACATTGATGAAGACACAGAGAACAGGAATCAACTTTATTGGGCTCGCATCTGTGTTCACTCCTACATGGAATTTCCAAGGAAGGTGGATTTAGCAGTTAAGGAGGGGAAATTTGAAATCTCCATTATCTCCGATTCCGCGGGTAAAGTCAAGCATGAGGGGTCTTTACCCAACCGTCCACGGAATGCTCCACTTCTAGGACTCATGTAGCTATACCTATAGCTGCACCTGTTTTCCCCAACCCTAGAAAGTAACACGTGAACAACCACGTGGGTCAACAGAAGCCAAACTTTTTAAAAACGGTGGGTCAAGACGATAATAAGGAGAAGGGACCTTTAATATATGCAGATCGGACCTACAGAAGAGGGGAGCAGAGGGCCAGCCAAAGAACACAAGATTTGGAGAGCTATTGGCCCAGTCAATAATGCTAGAATGCCTCCAATTAAAGACACCCTGAAGCTTAACCAGTTCTCAGAATTGAATTCTGAATCACACGCAGAGCATGGAGTAGCAGGGGAAACAGACAGAGAAGCTGATGATGAAGCAGAGAACTTTCAGAACATATCCCTCCCCATAAATCCCTCTTTATTACCAGAATCAAACAAAGTAACTGCCTCAGATTCTGATTACTCTATTTCCTTGAATAGGGATTTTCTCTCTCTCCTCTGACATGAAGAAAGCTCTCAAAATCAGCAGTTGCTGGACAACCCTGTTGAAATTAAGATGACACAGTGGACAAAGATTGTTATGGCTAAAGCATGCAAGGCCTTTGGGGTGAATGTAAATGGGTTTGAGCACGAGATCCTGGAGATGATCTTACGTATGGAGCAGAAGAGAAAATTACAACTTCAGCAACAAAGGGAAAAAAAGAAAGATGCAAAAAAATTCCAAGAAAAAGGGGGATGGTGAGGTGAAAATTTTGATTTCCTCAGTCAACTATGACAAAGGGGTCCATAATGAGGGAGAAAGAATCATGAAGGGTAGGAAACTCAAAGCACTGTCCGAATGAAAGTGAAAATCATAAGTTAGATGTGTGCTTAATGACAATTAAAAAAAAAAAAAAAAAGACCATTATATCGTTGGTCAAGAAGTGGAAGACAGATGTTTTATGTCTACAAGAAACAAAAATTGAAGGATGGTCTACGGTTATAGCAACACAGATTTTGGGATCTAGATAGGTCGACTGGATGGAATTAAAATCATATGGAAGGAGCAGGGGTATCATAATATTCTGGGAAAAGAGGCAATGGAATCGTATAGATTTTTTGAGAGGCACATACTCCATCACTGCAATGTTTGAAGGGTTACAGGGAGATCTCAGATGGTGCTTTACTGGTGTATATGGGCCACATTCAAATTGGGAAAGAACATATTTTTGGGATGAATTAGCTGATATTAGAGGGTTATGGACTGATCACTGGGTAGTTGGAGGAGACTTAAATGTCTGTAGATTCGAACATGAAAGGTTTACCTCTTCAGGGTGCTCACTACACTTTTTACAGGGGTGAGCATTCAACTCAAGCCTCCAGAATAGATAGATTTCTGATTTCTACCCAATGAAGTGACAACTTCGGTGAATCAACTTGCCCTCCCCAAAAGTAACTTCGGATCATAGACCCATAGTATTGGAGAGTGGTGACTGGTATGTTAACCCGTCATACTTCAATTTTAGAATATGTTGGTTACAAGATGATGGTTTCATTGACAAAGTCAAAGAATGGTGGCAGAGTTATAATGTTAATGGTTCCCCAGATTACATACTAGCTCAAAAACTGAAACACTTGAAAGGGGATATCAGCAAATGGAATAAAGAGGAATATTGCAAAGTGGAAGTCAGGGCAAGCAAAGTGTTGGATGAACTTCTAATACTTGAGCAGGCAACTGAAGGCAGAATGAAGACTCAAGAGGAAAAGTATCAGATTTTGAATCTCAAACTGGAAATTCAGAGGTTGGTCAAAGCATAGGAGGCCTCGTGGAGATAATAGTCCAGATGTTTGTGGTTGAAAGAGGGTGATAGGAATACTAAATTCTTCCAAAGGGTTGCAAATGCCAACAGAAGATACAACAGAATAGACAAACTACTAGTGGAGGAAGAGATAATAGAAGATAAAGAGCTTATAAAGGAAGAAATACTCAGCTTCTATCAGAGCCTCTATACAGAGGAAGAAAACTAGAGACCTACAACCTCCTTTGAAGGGATGGGATGCCTAACAACTGAAGAAAAAGATGGTTAGGAAGCAACTTTTGGTGAGGAAGAAGTGCTAGGTGCAGTCACATCTTGTGCCCCCGATAAAGACCCTGGACCGGATGACTTTACCGTGGCCTTTTATCATAAGAATTGGGATACAATTAAGAATATCGTACTTGGAGCTCTCAATCACTTCCATCACAATTGTCATATGGTGAAGTCTTTTAATGCATCTTTCATTGCCCTTATACTAAAAAGAAAAGGAGCTA
>JAJOOS010006909.1:0-51361 GCA_029582725.1 Solanum chiquidenum
GATCGATAAATCGTCTTATAATTATCTTTTTCTGTGAATTTTTTTTCTCTTTTTGTTTCTCTTTCTTGGTGTTGTAATTGGGTTTTGCTTTGATTTTTGCCTTTCTCTGTTTTTGGGTTGAATTTATTTTAGTATTTTCTCACTTGGGTGTGAACAATTTTTGTTGGGTTTGAGTTTTTCAATCAAATTAGGATTTCGAAATAGAGGGAATTTGAGAATTGATTGCTCAATTGAGACTTTAAGGAAGTTGTTAATGGAGATGATTATAAAGAAGAACTTGAAAATGGTAATGTTGAGTTTGAAACAGTAATGTTTTGGGGAAGAAGATGATTTAAAGCACTTAAATAATTAATAAAGAAAACCAGTGAAATGTGGCACTTTTTAATTGGGTTTTACAGAAAAAACAAACATTCACGCGCGTGTTGTGCGTGTTCACAAACCAGTTGAGAAAATGGGTCAAAATGACCCTTTTACAACGATATTCAATACTTTTGTGGGGTAATAGGACACCCGTATAGTTAAAGTGTCTTTTTGAAAATTCGAGACAACTTCAGGTGTCACTTTATGTCTTTACTCCTCAATTATATCATACTTATGACTTCAACATTTTAAGAAACATCTTAATTATATCGTACTTATGACTTCGGCTTTTAAAGAAACATCTCAATTATATCATACCTACACCTTATACATGTAAAAATATTTAAAAGAAAGTACAAGTAATTTCATTATCAATCACACAAAAGGATATTTAAATCAAGATAAAATAGTTAAACTCTCAACATCAAAACAATTAGTTTTGTACTATATATATATATTGGATTTTATATACTTCTGTTCGATAATATTTTTCAATGCCATATCTATTTTTTAAAAATAAAATGCATATCAAAACTACTTTCACTGACACAAGTTAATCAATAACTATGTCTATCGATACATACTTTAAACAAATGGGAAAACCCTTACTTATTGTGCGTTTTTTTATTGCTTCTAGGAATTAAAATTAATTTCTTATAACATTCGATACTTTATTAATCGCTAGATTACATTTAGAATATCATTTAATTTAAGAGCCATGATTGGTGATGCATGTATATATATATATGAACTTATTGCCCAATACCATACTAAATTATTGGACTTGTGGTTATAATAAAGTATATATATATATGTACAAAATGTGAGTTGGGAAAGACAGATGTGAACAAAATTTGTTGCTGGCCTGTCATATATGGCAGCTAGCAATCACATGAACTAAGATAAACAGTTCATTCAATAATTGTACTGAAAAAAAATCATATCAAAAGTAGTTAGAAAGGAATGAATTTGGCATATATATCAACATTAAATCCTGATTAAAATAAGAGGAAATCTAATCAAATGGAATTTCTTAGTTGGAATGAGTATATTTCTACCTGCATTTGATGATTCATGAAATTTTCCCTAATAATATGTAGCTACGGGAGAATAAATTTGAAAAGTATCGTACGATTGAAATTTCAGGAGCACATTTTTTTTATTGCTATTAATTTCTAAATTATTTTTAAGTGTAATAAATATATCATTTTATGCTGAGGTGACATAGAGAGTGTGTCACTCTCATAAAAATAAATGAGAGGCAAAAAATATGAGAAAAATCCTATCAATATTGGACATATGTTCTTTCTTAATTGGACATTTTAGTTAGTCCACATAATTATTAACAGTAAGACTTATATATATTTAATTATTTTACTTTCTTTCTTTGTAAAATATTTATTTTTCATCTCACTTAAACATAAACAACCAAAACACAGATGTATCCAGAGGCGTTAACAAAAGAAATTGTTATTTAATTTTTCTCTTTTTAGAATGTTGGCTTCTGATCAATTGTACAAAGTGATTAAATGGTAACAATGTCACAGTGGATAGTATTTCCTAATTACTACTCCATCCACTTTTAATTATCATGATTTCCTTTTTCAGAGTCAAATTATAAGAACTTCAACTAACATTTTATGATGTATTTTTTCATCATATTAATATGCAAAAAATTGCAATTTATAGTATTTTTCGTATAGTTTTTGAATATCTAAATTTTTTGTTTAAAATATCAAATTAATGTAATCTAATTTAATTTTAAAAATAAGTCAAATTAATTTTCGAAAAACATAATATAACTAATAAAAATGGACGGAGAGTGTACTACATAGCACTGCATTTGACCACAAAACATTAGAATCTGAAAAGATTAGGTACAAATGTTTCGATAATAACAATTCGTCTTGGTTGTACATTTGTGTTTGAGGTGCATTGATGTCTAATTCTTGGCATAAATCTCTTTTAGTTATATTAATTTATTTTTCTTGATATTTTTTTATTTATTAATTTTTTATTATATCGTATCTTCATATAAAACAATAAAAATAATTAGAGCAATGATATTAACTTTATAATATAGTTGACTCCAACTTTAATACGACATTATCAAATATTGTACCGAATTAAAGTTTAATTTACCAATTATCAAATTATCGCACTACAATTTATAATTTTGATATTTATATTTATTTTTAACTATCCATTATCAAATTATCGTACTAAAATTTATAATTTAATATTTATATTTACTTTTAACTATCGATTAACCAAATTATGGAAGTCAAAATTTATAAATTCCTAACAAAATACTGAACATTCATTCCTACCTATTATTTTGGAGTCATTAGAACTCTTTGGGCATATTTTCCTGATCATTTTTTTAGATTTATAACTTTTCTCACCATCGGAGTCGGCTTTCTACCGTTACGATAGTCGATAGCCCCATTCTCCTTTTGTTTCGAATTATCGATTCTTAATGGGTTGAGTTAAGAACCTAATAGTAAATTAAATAATAACTATATCATTTATTTCGGTAAATAAAGTACTTGATTTAGGATTTAATTTTAGTTTCACACTTTCATTTCTAACTGTCTCAAACTCTCGGTTATTCTACAAGGTGTCAGTGTTTATTTTTTAACAATATGTCATATGTCAACTCAGGTGCATTATTCATTTGGTTTGTCACCTTATATCTAATTAATGATTTTAATAAAAAAAAATTGTGTGAAATTGAATTCTTAATGGTTAAATTGATAACCGAAGCAATAACGATCAATAATCATAAATTAATAACCAATAAATCGATATGCTAATGATTTTTTAACAGTTCAACATGCCTACAAATCGATAACTAATATGTCAAATCGAATAACTTTAAAATCAAATCGAATCAATTAATACACATCCCATAACATGGAGAGTAATGAATTCATATTATCACTCAATTCTTTATTTGTTTCCTTAATAATGATGAGAAAGCAAAAATAGTTTTTTCAAGATTTTCAAAAGTAAATTCTTAAAAGTTTCAAACAGTTGACTATATGAATGTAAAAAGTCAGTTGATATATAAGTCTTTGGTTCCCTGCTTTATTCTTTTACTAACTTCCCTCTTTCACACAAACACAATGTTTTTGGGTCAACTTGAATACCCTTTTTCACATTCTGAATGCTTGCTAATAACTTTTTCTTTTGGAAGTGCTAAATGAAAAATGCCTCTTATTTGTGTTTTTATACTATTGATTAATCATTTAAAAAATATATAATTTAATCATATTTAAATTTAATTTTGGTAACTAATTACATTGACCTTTCAAAACTGAACTTTAAAATTTAATTTTAAAATAATTAAGCTGATAAAGAACACGCCACCCTCAAAGTTTTTAACCTTTCGAAATACTTGGTTCTTTTTGTTGAACGCTTCAATAACCTAAAAACCATAAATTAACAATACAGTATTCACCATCAGAATTATGGTGAGACTGATATAATTTTTCTATCTTAATCTAAAGTCTCCAACTTCGAGAATGTAATCTTTTTAGTAGATAGTATGTTTTCGTTTAATGAGTTTTAACCTGACGAATTTAACGTATTGCTCACTATTTCGTCAAATATTTTTTAGGGGGGGGTATAGCCCATGTGCTCCACAATGAGGGCTATTGCTGCATGCCTACAACTACAAGTCAATAACCTATGGAGGCACATGATTGTATGGACTTTTGGTTGGTTGTAACGTGCCATCCCAAAAATAAGTAATTTGATAACATCATCACTTTGGATAGGGCATAAGTATAGGCGATGTTTGCGGACAACATTCGTTACAAAAGGTTATTATTGAGTGGTAAAAGCTTGACCAAAACCTATTTTATGACAAATTGAGCATCATATTCTAAATGTTTCATTGTGTGACACATGGTAGTTTATATATATGATGTTGTTATATGTGTTTAGACTTTTTTGTTGTGATATTCATCAATTGATGTTAGTTGTTTACTTGTTTGTACTAAATGATGTATTTGCCTTGTTAATTTAAGTGCTTTTTAAGTAAATGTACTGCCGCCAAAATTTCAACAAAAATGGTCGCATGTATATTTAATGTATTAATATTGTATAATTAGTGTATAACTTTGTATATTTATGATGTATATCTATGTATAATATATATATATATATACACGTTCATATATACAACTTTACAATATTTATACATTGCAACAATTCATCTTCTTCAACGAGTTATATTTTCTTTCCCAATCCTGACAAGTTCAAATCTCCTCGAAGCAACTCATAATGATTCACGTTTGTGGGGGTTGAATTTTAAAATTGATCTTCAAAGCTCTTCAATGACAGATTTCGATAAAAATCAACTTAAATCTTACTCTAAACAACTCAAAATATTAGATATGATTCCCTCTCAATGTCTCAATTCTTTTGATATATAATTCACTCAAAACGATTCATGATAGTTACGGTAAATGATAAAAGAAAAAATGGCCGTTTATTCCTCTATATATAAGTAATCTTCAAGGATATTATCATATGTATCTTATAATCATGCTCACGTGTGCAACTTTATCTACACTTAATTAAATAGGCAAGCAAGAAAATCGTTTTGTTCTATAAATTAGGAATTTCAAAAGATAATGAATCCAATTACCATATATTTTTTATTGTAATATAATAGAAAGAAAAGGCTGGCTCTTTAAAATAGAGGCGGTATATTGGTGCAAATTAAAGTGTTGAATTACCAATTAAGGTTATAAATATTAGTTAGGCTATTTTGGAAATCAAAAAAGTGTCATATTTGCCTTGTACTCTCTGAAAAGGGTTATATTACCTTTCATTATACTTTATGGATGTATTTATCCTTACCATCCAACTTTAGGCGCACATATTTACCCTTGGATCGTTAAATCTCATTTCCCTCCTTTTCTTATCCCATGTAGCATCTAAATTAAAATTTTGGTTTCTTATCAAATATTCTACCCAACTCAATTATTGAGACCCACTAAATCCAACTCTTATACCCTACCTTTCTCCTCTCGTAACTTTACCCACAAAGAAACATAATATGGATATGAGAATTGATTTATTTTTTATTTATATCGGAAAGGGAACAACTGCCCCATCTAATTCATTTCAGTCAACATTGAAACATCCTAAAAATAGACAAAAAACTTAACAATTTGAACTTAGAACATCAAATTTAGCCATGGATAAGAAAGAGCTTTCAATACTAGGAGAAATAATATAATTCATTCAATCAACATTAAATGATTTTTATAAAACTTATTGTCACGACCCAAAGTATATCCTAGGTATAACATGGTGTATAGGAGCTCGAGAGGCCTTACACAAGCCACTTAGCATACATCATACAAGATAATAGAAATAAAGAAGTTCAAAAGATAGAATTTCATATTTCAAAAGAGTTTGACAAAGCAGAAGTCTAACATAAGTCTCCATAAGCCATATAATACATCATAAGGAAAGTGATTGGGACGTAACCCATTCATCACATACAAAATCTGAAAATGAAAATGACATAAAACTATAAAAGTATCTCGGTCCTCGGAACATGAAGACTCACCAATCTTCAAGTCAAGGGAAACCAACTAGCCACGAGCATGGAAGGTAGGAGCGTCGGACCCTACATTAGTGAAACAATGTGACACAAGTATATATGCATTAGTACATGGAATGTAATAAGTAAGGAGCAATATCCATAAAATAGGCATGATAACATGAATGGCTTAAAACATGTACACATGATCGTTTTTTGAACATTTAAAGGCTTAACAAAGCAAAACATGAAAATAATAAGATATAGTCAAGGTATTTGAAATAAGGGACATAAGAAAAGCTTTGAAGAAAACATAGTCATTTTGTGGGATCTTAAGTTTAACCGACAATAAGACCATGAGAGCTATATCATGGAATCCAATATATCCCTCATACCGAAGAAGGAGAATCTACTTGCCAAGTTAGAATCCGCACATATCATCATTTGCTAAAGTGGATCCAATAGCTAGGTCATTTAAGACAATCATATGGGGGCGCGTAGTTTGGTACTAGAGGTTGCTACTAGAGACTACCTTATTTGAGCCTCCACCTCAAAGCCCTCTCGGTGCTAAGTCTAAACCCCAACGGAATAGATAAAAGTCAAATATCATTATACCATAGAAAATACAATGATCAATACCAATCCACACTTTTGAGATCAAAACATAGAATAAATCCTTAAACACAATTCAACATGGATGAGAAAACCTTTCACCAATGTGAATCCATATGTGAGAAATAGCTTTCACAGTCATGATCATAATTGTAAATGAGAAATCCTTTCACAATAGCATTGATACTTTCCTTTCAAAGCATCCCCAAATCATCTACAACAATTTTATAAAAGTATGCATATCTTCATAGATTCATAATTCATAGTTCATAACCTTCATCATGAGTTCTTAATAAAAAATCATGGATCATACATGAGTTACCATAATTTCAACTGATTATCATGTATTAACACTAAATCATGCATTAGAAAACTTAATAAACAATAATATATTATAATTGAGTGACACCCACAAAGATTGATATGAAACCCTTACTTGATCAATTGAAATTGAACTGAGAAATTGAAAACCTTGGGGACCCATGGAGGAAAGGATTACATGGGTGAATACCCACATACCTTGATACTTTAAGCTCAAAAGAATGGAGGATTGATGAACTTGAGTTAACCCTAGCTTTTTCTTCTTCCTTAGTTTTGAGAGAGCTCGGGGAAGATGAATTTGGTTAGGTCTTGGGAATTTAGGAGAATGGGGTTTGAGTGGGTAATTTTAGGACTCAAAAACCTTATATAGTTCTTAGGATGAATGGCAAAACGACTTAGTTTTGATTTAAAATAATTGGGTAAAAAATATAAAAGCCCTTAAAATAATTGTTGAACACTTCTATGGTTTAGACCTACGGACCGTAGTGGTTAACCGTAGAAAAGTTCATAAACATTAATTTTGGACCAAATTTTGACGGATCTTGTCTACAAATCGTAGGTTTTCCTACGACCCGTAGACATCAACCATAGAAATCAGTGTGAAGCCTTAAAATTTCACTAAGTTTGAGACCCATGTACGAGACCTACCTACGACTCGTACAAGGAATGACAGGCCGTATTGGTGAACCGTAGAAAAGTACTGGGACTTGATTTATGAAAAAATATTTTCCCTCTTTTACGGATCGGATGCCATCTACGGCTCGTAAAAGCTTCTACGGTCCGTAGACGGGACCCGTAGACACAGTCTACATCCCCAAAAGTCCTTTTTTTTTTCTAAATTCTGAGGTGTTACAATATCTCCCCCTTGGGAACATTCATCCTCAAATGGAACTCAAGCTAGCATGAAGAAGAGTAGGAGAGAATATAACAACCCAACATGAATGCAACTTCATCAAAATACACATAATCAAGGAGGAACATCAACTCCAAGCCAAAACATATTCAAAACATTATTTCATATGGCACACATGCAAATCATGCTCAAATGCACCTAATCATGAAGAAATTAATCAAGCTAAAGCAAAATCTCAAATCATGCTCAAATGCACCTCTAAAGTCTTGTCTCAAGCAAGAGCTATGATTCCAAGCTTCAAGTCTCTATTGAAGGAATTAAGCCAATGTTTCTACTTCAGGTATGAGGGATTTGATCAATGAGTATCCTTTCACTCATTGATTCCCAAGAAAACTCCAATTCTATAAGTTTATGATTTCTATAAATATAAGGTTTATAGAATCTTTATGTATTCTTGATGACTTTCAATAGTTCTAATTCTTCTTCTCTAGTAGTTCTACTTCTTCTTCTCTTCCTCCTCCTCCTACTTCACCTTCTTCTCTTTCTCCTACTTCTCTTTCTTCTTCTCCTCCTCCTCCTCATTCTTCTTCTTCTCCTCCTCCTCCTGATCCTGCTCCTCCTTCTCGTCCTCTTCCTCCTCCTCATTCTTCTTCTCTTTCTCCTTCTTCTCCTTCTCCTCCTTATTCTCCTTCATCTCATTCTTCTCATCATCCTCTTTATTTTCTACTTCTTCTCCTTCTCCCCTTCATCCTCTTTCTGCTCCTCCTTATGTTCTTCATTCTTCTCCTCCTCATGCTCATGCTCATGCTCATCCTCCTTCTTCTTCTCCTCCTCCTCATCCTCTTCCTTATTCTTCTCCTCCTTCTTTTCTCCTTCTTCTCCTTCTCCTAAACCCCATAATTTTTTTAAGCTAAGACTCGAATCATCCTTCATTGTGGGTAGAATTTTACTGAGGAATTTATATTTTTAATTTTTAAGGTCACTAGATGTAGTACCTTTAATTCCAAAAGGAACTAAAGATAAATTCATTCAAGCCATTCCTAGGTTCCTTTACGTTTTGGGTCAACTTATAACGACCATAACTTTCAGTACATGATGAGTTAGGTGGCCCATAATATATCAAATTAAAGGTCTTTGAATTATCTTTCCAACTCCACCGAGTTTGCTAATTTTTGAGCTCGTATGAGTGAGATATTCCCTTTTGAAGTCAGACTATCCAGTTAAGGAAAGTTAACAAAAAATATGAGGGGTATTTTGGTCTTTTCCTTATCCAATCAGCTTAAAACGAATTTTAGTAATATTTTGGGGACAAATCCGATTTGGGTTAGTTTTCATAAATCCAAATACGCTTAGGGTTTTAGAAGAGAGTTCAAGAAAAGAAAAGAAGAGAAAATAGGAGAAAAGAGGGAAGGTTCAAGGTGATCAAGGTTCTTGCGATCTTCGAGGGGTTTTCACCACGAATTTTATCCTAAGAGGTATGTAAGCTGCCATGGTGGTGGGTTCATTCACCCACATGCCAATCAAGTTATTTTCAGCGTAATTTCATCCTAGAAAGTTGAGGGTTTGATGTTCTTGATTGGTGTTCTTGAATTTGCTTTCGTTCTTGAATAAGGGTTGGTTTGATGAGTTCTTGAGATATAAAATTAATGAATTGAGGGTGGTTTGGAGTAGATTATCTTGCATATAAGTTGAGTATTTGAATCTAAGTGATTGGGAAAGAAACCATTCGATTCTAGGGTTGAAAAATGAGTAAGAAAAAGTCGGACAGAAACAAAGTACCAAGTCCACGTCGCGGACTTATTTCTCAGAAGTGAAATTTCCCTTTTCAATTCGCAGAGAGAACGCAGACTCCAATGTTTCAAAAATTATTTTGCGACCAAACATTATAATTCATCTCCGCATCACGGACTTGCTCCCCAGATAGTGTTTTTAAACCGTTTCTCATTATTAACTATCTAAAACTTACTTAATCATCACGATATCCTTTCCTATCATAAATCATAACCTTGAATTCATAATTCAAATTCAAGGTAGAGTTAAGAGTCAAGTCTTGAGAGTTCTTTCGAGTCTTTTGAGAAAGTCCCTTTGAGTATTTTGGGGAGTTTCTACAATTTCTAATAACTTGTTTCAAGACTCAAGTAGTAAGCATGAGAGTGAGGAGAATGTATTCATAAGTCTACACTATCATCGAGATCTTTCATATCATGAATCATAACTCTTGAATTCATAATTCAAATTCAAGAATGAGTTAAGAGTAGAGTTCAAGAAAGTCTTTGAGTTCAATTGTCAATCCTTTGAGATCAAATATCGATTTGATCTAAGCTTTGAGGAAGTAAGTATGAAAATGAGAAGAGTCGTATACATGAGTTCCATATTGTTATATAGACCCATGAGTTGAGTCGTTCATGCCCATAATTCCGCATGAATTCCATAAATTGAGTATCTTTGAAGGAGTAGTATCTTCAAGTTCTAAGTTCTTGAGTATTGAGTTCCTAACCCTTTTGAGATTATATTCCTAATTGTAGGATTACTACATGTTACCCATGAAGGTCCTTGAGTTGAGTAGTTCATGCCCATAATTCTGCATGAACCCTATGAGTCGAGTAGTATTGAGATGAGAAGTATCATTGAGTCTTTGAGTTGAGTAGTTCATGCCCATAATTACGCATTAACCCTACGAGTCGAGCATTCTTGAGATGAGTAGTATCATGGACTCCTTGAGTCTGGAGTTGCTGAGTTCCAAGTGGTGAGTTCTATGCATGGTTATTTAAAACCTTGAATTGAGTCGTTCACGTCCATAATTCGGCATGAACCCTATCTTAAGAAGTCTTTTTACAAATTGTTTCAAAACTTGTTTTAAAGACTTGAGCACTTGAGTTTGAGAAAGAGCAGAGTTGAGTTCATTTTTTTCAAAATGAATATATGAGAACTAAGTATTCCCAAGAGTAAATGTTTTCACATTTAAAAGAGGAGAAAACTGAGATTTCCAAAAGAGTTTTGAGCAGTTTGAGTACCATTTCTTTTAAGAGAAAGATTTTTGAGTAATAATCTCAAAACACAGAAAGAGTTATGTTTTTAAAAACATATGAGCTAGTATATTTTGGGAGTAGTATTGAGCACCGATATGGGGGAGATTTCATACAACTCACAACCCTCATAAACCATGTAACCAACGTAGGTAGAAATGATCATACTTTTCAGATGATTCCTTAATGCTTTTTAGCATAGACTAGTGGATCCACTTAGTTGAGGAGTTCTATACCTCGATGAAGTATAGGACATTTCTGGCAGCGTGGGTGTGACGATGTATCATCACATATCTCATAGTGATGGTTGTCGGTTAGAGAATCTCCCACAGAGTTATATTGTATTTTTATATATAAGTTGAGTTATTATTGTATTCTTCAATACAATTGAGTTATTATCTACTGTTTTAAAAGTTTTCCATATATTGCATATTTTATTTTTGCTTTAGTCTTGAGTATCTTGAGTTGAGTACCTTTGAGTTGAGTATCTTATTCTTGAGTTTAGTTTAGTTTAGTGAGTTGAGAAGAGGTAAGTATGTTTCCTTTTCCATAAGTTCAAGCTTATGTTTATGCTTTAGAATTTTCCTTACATGCTCGTACATTCCATGTACTGAGCAATTTGGCCTGCATCATTTCATGATGCAGATATAGGTATTCAGGATCATCAATAGGCGCTTCGTTGATACCACTTGCATTTCCAGTTAGCTATGGTGAGCCTCCTTGCTTCCGAAGGATTTCATTTACTTTTCAGTTTCATCAGGATGTCGTGGGTCTTATCCCGACTTCCATCATTGTCATGTAGAGGCTTCATAGATAGACAGTAGAGTTTGAGAAGTATGTTTCATTTATTTTGTTAAATATTTTAAAGACTTGAGTTGCCTATTTCTGGCGAGTTGAATATATTATTTTATTCAGAGTTAATCTTTTGAGTTAAAGATTTTGTAATTGAGTTCAATGAATTTTATTCAGTTTTAAGCTTTGTATGCTTGAGTTAGTCTTCCGCTTGTTCTCGAGTGCCGGCCATGTCCAGGGTGTAGGCTCGGGTCGTGACACTTCTGCTCCTCCACCTGCTCTCCTTCTTCTTCTCTTCCTCCTCCTCCTCCTTCTCTTTCTCCTCATTCTTTTCCTTCTCCTCCGTGTCCTCCTTCTCTTCCTCCTCCTCCTTCTCCTTCTTCTTATTTTCCTTGTCCTCCTTCTCCCCCCTCTTTATTCTTCTCCTCCTACTCCTGCTCCTTCTTCTTCATCTTTCTTTTCGTATTCCTCCTCTTATTGTTCTTCTTCTTCCTCCTTCTTCTTCTTCTTCATCATCTTTCTCTTTGTCTTCCTCCTCTTCCTCGTCCTCTTCTTCCTCCTCGTCCTCTTCTTCTTCTTCTTCTTCTTCCTCCTCGTCCTTTTCTTCTTCTTCTTCTTCTTCTTCTTCTTCTTCTTCTTCTTCTTCTTCCTCCTCATCCTCCTCCTCCTCCTCTTCTTCTTCTTCCTCTTCTTCTTCCTGTTCTTCGTTTACATATTATTTTTCTTCCTCGTCTTCGTCTTCTCTTTCTTCTTTGTCTTCTTCCTCTCCCTCTTCTTTTTTCCTCTTGTTCTTCTTCTTCTTCTTCCTCCTCCTCCTCCTCTTCGTCTTCTTCTTCTTCTTCTTCCTCCTCTTCCTCTTCTTCTTCCTCCTCTTCTTCTTCTTCTTCTTCTTTCTCTTCTTCTTCATCCTCCTCTTCTTCCTCCCCCTCTTCCTCTTCCTCTTCCTCTTCTTCCTCCTCTTCTTCTTCCTTTTATTCTTATTCTTCTTCCTCTTCCTCTTTCTTCTTTCTCTTCCTCTTTTTCCTCCTCTACTTCCTCATTTTCTTCCTCTTCTTCCTCTTCTTCTTTCTCATCTTCTTCCTTTTATTCTTCTTTTTCTTTTTCTTCCTCCTCCTCCTCCTCCTCTACTTCCTTATTTTCTTTATCTTCTTTCTCGTCTTCTTCCTTTTATTCTTCTTCTTCTTTCTCTTTCTCTTTCTCCTCCTCCTCGTCGTCCTCCTCCTCCTCATCCCTATTTTAATGGGACAATCCTTGATTTTATTATTTTATTTTTGCTCATTTGTTTGTTTTTTCTTTTCAAAAATTTGATATTTAATTTTGTTAAAACAATTATGTTTGATATTTTTTGTCAGCTTAATATATTCTTGAAAATTTGGTAAAGATTAAAGTGAGGAGGTTACACGGTCAAGATATTACTTTGTGATCATTAAAGTGAGTGAAATCATGAGATAATTTTTCAGCATAAGCAAAAAAAAATAAGGTGATTTTTTGAGTAGTGAATAAGTCTTGGCCCATAGAGTTATCCAATATGTGTGTCGGTAGAAGATGTCAATCTGGGTCGCCTGATTGACTACATATTTGTGGGTGAAAGACAAATCTTTTAAAGCTCCTTGCCATATAATAAAAAAAATATTCTTTTTTTAATAAAGATAAACTCTTAGTCACTTATTTCTATCTCAATAGTTTATCTGGTACCTACTATATTTCATTGATAAAAGTATAAAGTAACTTTGTCTACTGAACTCAGGCTTAGAAACACAAACACAAAATACTTAATATTTTCAACTTTATACTCTGGGCTCTCATGGTCCATTCATGTCACAATCCAATTATTATAATTAAATCCACACTAATTTGCAGAATGGACGAATCATATTTTATCAATCAAACTATTATATACCTAATTCTTTTTAAAATATAATTATAAGCACTAATACATGAAATAAGAGTTTCAAAATTAGTAAATAAAAGAAACTAAGGAATCTAACAAATATTACACTTTCCAAAATTTGCTAGTCACCATACAAGTACTTTAACAAATAATGTCGAAAAATAGCAAAAAACTAAACAAGTAAAATAATGTTTGAAGAAAATAGAAATCGATTTCTGAGAAGATATGTGTTAACCTGGATAGGAGTAGCTCACCCTCATATAAAAAATATCATTTCGTTAAATATCAGGTCGCGTGAAAGATTCTGGATCACAATCTGCACCCAAAGAAACATACATGAATAGCATCGACACAAATATTATGTACTATTCGACATCATAGACAAACTCAAATTAGTAACTAATTTATTCTATAAAGTATAACACCTCAGTAATTAGACAATCAAAAGAAAAGGGAATTTTAGGCATTAAGGCAGGTTCTACGAGTCTAACCTATATACTATAGGAATTCCTACGGACCGTAGGAAAGAAGTCGTAAGCCTAGAGATAAGTTTTTGGAATTTCAAGTTTCTGAAGTTTGACTTACGAATGAACAGGTGGAACCGTATGAATTTTAATGAGTCGTTGATGACACTCGTAGGATGGAATCAAAGATTTGATTTAGGGTCTCAGGTCTACAAAATGTTTTGATGGTTCGTGGTTGGTTCTACAAGTCGTAGGGTGTCCTCGTAGAATGATCCCAGACTTAGAATTTTTTTGGAGTTTAACTTGAGTTCTATGGATGGGGTCTACGAACCATAGACGGGACGATGGACCGTAGGAAGGTCTCATGCGAAATGATTGAATTTTGGGTTTCTGAAGTTGGTTCCATGGTTGAACAAGACGGGTCATAGTCATAACCGTATGAACCATTTGACAATTAATTTTAGGGTATTTTGATCTTTTTCTATGCATCTAATACCTATATTATGTCGTTTTGACCCTATTTTAAGACCTATAACTACCCTTATACCCCTAAAACTTCCCTAATTCTCTCATTCACTCAAACCCCCAAGTCAGCCACATTCAACCCCTCAAACTCTCTCTCAAGGTCAAGAAGAATAAGATAGGGT
This sequence comes from Solanum chiquidenum, assembly GCA_029582725.1. Classification (NCBI taxonomy): domain Eukaryota; kingdom Viridiplantae; phylum Streptophyta; class Magnoliopsida; order Solanales; family Solanaceae; genus Solanum; species Solanum chiquidenum. The sequence continues at coordinate 14,530 of JAJOOS010006909.1, forward strand.
ATCCAAGTCAAGTCTCCTTTTCGCCATTGCTTTTGGGCTTTGAATAACAAGGTATGTAGAGTTTCATCAATGAGTTTCATTCAACCATTGATCCTCAAGGTTTCTCAAATTCACCAAGTTTAAATTCATCAAAATTGATTAGGTTTTGATTAAATTTTTTATGGGGTCTAATTGTGTTGATTCAATTATTTGATTTTGATCTTATTATGATTGTTTTGACTCAGTTACATACTTTCCAATTATTTTCACATGAACCCATGCATTGATCATGTTGACTATGAACCTTAGAAGACATGAATTTATGAAGAAACTATGAATGATGTTTTCATGAAGTTATGCATGATTATAAAAATAATTTTTTTATGATCTAGGTTGCTCTACGATGAGCATTAATGAAATTGTAAAAGGATTTTTTCACATATTAAGAATCATGGTTTGGTGAAAGGTTTTCTCACATATGCCTGATTCAAGATTGAATGAGCTACTCTATGATATTTTAAGCTTGAATTAGTAACTTAATTGTGCTTTTCCATGTATGATGATATGCTTATGTTTATGACTATTCTATTGGAATTTAACTTAACACCGAGAGAATTTTGAGGTGGAGGCTCAAATAGGATAGTCTTTAGTAGCAACCTCTAGTTTCATATTACGTGCCCCAATAGGTTTGCCTTAAATGACCTAGCTTATAACATCCTAAAAAAATATTCAAACAAAGACTTGAACCGTTCTTCGTAGTGAGTGAGATTTTACCAAGGAATTAAAAATTTCTCAAGTGTTAAGTTCACTAGATGTAGCACCTTGAGTCCCAAGAAGAACTAAAGAGAGTTCATTCAAGTCATTCCTAAGTTCCTTTAAGTTTTGGGTCAAATTCAAATGACCATAACTCTTAGTACAAGATGAGTTAGGTGTGATACAAGATAACTAATGAAAGGTGTTTGAATTATATTTCCAACGCCGTTGAGTTTGCTAAGTTTTGAGGTTGGATGAGTGAGATATGCACTTTTGAAGTCAGGCTGTCCAGTTAAGGAAAGTTACCCAAAAATAGTGAGGGGTATTTTGTTCTTTTCCTTGCCCAATCAAATTTAATTCATTTTTAGTAAGGTTTTAAGGTTCTAATCCTATTAGGTTCAGTTTTATAATACTAATATACGCCTCGGGTTTTAGTTGAGAGTTCAAGAAGAGAAAATAAGAGAAAAGAGGAGAAAAAAGGAAAGGATCAAGGAATTCATCGAGGTTCTTGAGTTTTGTAGCAGATTTTTGCCATGGGTTTGATCCCTAAGAGGTATGTAAGCTTCCATAATGTTGGGTTCGTTCACCCACACACCAATCATGAGTTTCTTTTGTGAATCTATCCATAAATATTGACCAATTTAATTTCTTGATGAGTTCTTGATAAGTATTCTTGAAGTTTCCTTATCGATTAAGTTTTGATGTAAGATTCTACTTGGGTCAACTTCAAACGACCATATCTCTTAGAATATAAAAAGTTACGTGAGTCATAACCTATCCAATTAAAGTTATTTGAATCTACTTTCCAATGCCACCAATTTCGCGTCAATCCAATTTCTGAGTAAACAAGTTATGACTATTTTAGTAACCTATACAGTGCTGTTACGAATTAGCCGGCGGGAAAACATTAAAAAGGGTTGTTTTTTTGTTTTTTTACATGCAATAAAATCCTAAACGAATATCTTGACTAATAAAAGGCTCAAAACAATTAGATTTTCATCTTTTAATCCATCATTCTCTTCTCTCTCAAACCCTAAGACAAAACCCAAAGGAAAAATTAAAGTACAAGACTCCATTCAAGATTCTTTCAATTTTTTTCAAGATTCTTCCAAACTTTTTAAAGATTTTTCTTCAAGGTAAGTTTTTCTCCAAGAATTCTATTCTTTTCAACTCAAATTCCTCCATACAATTATGAATCACTAATGGAAATCATAATTCTTGGCCATAGAGATTTCAAGAAACTAATTCAAAAATCTAAAGAAAGGTTTTTCTTGATCGTTTACCTTCAAGTTAGGGTTTCAAGGCTTCTAATCAAGTTCTTCTTCAAGATTCTTCAATAACTTTGTTCTTCCAGGTATGTAAGGCTATCATAGTGTTGGACTAGTTCGTCCTCACGCACTACATCTACTTTCAAATCAGTAAAAGAGAAATCTTGGATTCTATCCCTAGATTTGAGTATTCTTGAGATAAGTTGATTTTGAGTTTTAAACCGAGTTTTGAAGAAGTAAGTATGAGAATGAGAAGAGTCGTATACATGACTTCCATATTGTTATGTACACCCTCGAGCCGTTCATGCCCATAAATTCTGCATGAACTTCATAAGTTGAGCATCTTTGAGAAGAGTATTATCTTCAAGTTCTAAGTCTTAGAGTATTGAATTTATAATCCTTTAGAGATTATATTCCTACTTATGGGACTACTACATGTTACCCATGAAGCCCTTCAGTTGAGTTGTTCATGCCCATAACTTCGTATGAACCCTATAAGTAGAGCAGTCTTGAGATGAGAAGTATCTTTGAGTCCTTGAGTTGAGTAGTTCATGCTCATAATTCCGCATAAACTCTCTGAGTTGATCATTCTTGAAATGAGTAGTATAATTCAAGTTCTTGAGTTCCATTTATGGTTATTGAAAACCTTGAATTGAGTCATTCACGTCCATAATTCGGCATGAACCCTATTTTAAAAAGTCTTTTGCAAATGCTTTAAACTTATTTTAAGACTTGAGTTTTGAGTTGAGTAAAGTGTAAAAAGTAAAGTTCTTTTCTTCAAAAGAGTATATAGGGATTATGTATTCCCAATGTGTAAATGCTTTCACATTTAAACAAGATAGGAAACACCAATTTCCAACAGAGCCTTTGAGCTAGTTTTTCAGTAAAGAGTAAATGCTTTCATATTTAAGAAAGAGAGGAAACACCGATTTCCTAGAAAGCCTTTGGGCTAGTTTTTGTGTAATTATCTCAAACCACAGAAAGCGTTATGTTTTTAAACGTATGAGCTAGTTATATTTTGGGAGTAGTATTGAGCACCGATATGGGGAAGAATTCAGACAACTCACAACCCCCATAAACCATGTAGCTAACGTGGATAGAAAAGGGTCATACTTTTTAGGTGATTCCTTAGTGCTTTTTAGCATAGACTAGTGGATTCACTTAGTAGTTAGGTTATATACCCCTGGCAAGGTATAGGACTTCCCTGGCAGCATGAGGTAAAATGTTGTATCATCACATAGCTCATAAGTGATGGTTGTTGGTTAGAGAAACTCCCACAAAGATATTTTTGTATTCTTTAATACACATAGATATTTTTGTATTCTTTAATACACAGAGATTATTTTGTATTCTTTAATACACAGAGATTATTTTGTATTCTTATATACATAAAGTTTAATTTGTATTTTTATATACAAACAAAGTTTATTTTGTATCCTTAAATACAAACTGAGTATATTGTACTCTTAAATACATTGAGTTGCTTTCTACTGTTTTAAAAGTTTTCCATATATTGCATTTTTTATTGTTGCTTTATCCTTGAGTATCTTGAGTTGAGTACCTTTGAGTGGAGTATCATATCTTTGAGTTGAGTATCTTATTCTTGAGTTGAGGTTAGTTGAGAAAAGGTAAGTATGTTTCTTTTTTATCATGTTCAAGCTTATGTTTATGCTTTAGAATTTCCCTTACATGCTCGTACATTCCATGTACTGATCCATTTTACCTGCATCATTTCATGATGCAGATACAAGTATTCAGGGTCATCAACAGGCGCTTCGTTGATATCACATGCAATTCGAGTTAGCTATTGTGAGTCTCCTTGCTTCCGGAGGATTCCACTTGTACTTTAAGTTATATTATTTGTTAGGCTATCATGGGTCTTGTCCCGACTTCCATCTTTGTCAGTTAGAGGTTTCATAGATAGACAATAGAGTTTGAGAAGTCTGTTTCATTTATCTTATTAAATGTTTTAAAGACTTGAATTGCCTATTTTTGGCTAGTTGAATATTCTATTATATTCTAAGTTATTCATTTTGAGACATTTTGAGAGAATCTTTGCATTGTAATTCAGTTTTAAGCGTTTGTATGCTTGAGTTAGTCTTCCGCTTGTAGCCAGTCATGATGAGGGTTCGCTTGGGGACCAGCAATGGTTCTCGAGTGTCGGCCACGTCCAGCGTGTAGGCTCAGGTCGTGACAAACTTGGTATTAGAGCATAAAGTTCAAGTGTCCTAGGGTGTCTATGAAGTTATGTCAGTAAGGTCTTATTTATGGTTGTGAGGGGCCCACTTCTATAAACGAGGGACTACATACATTTAAGAAAAGTTTCCCATCTTTCATACTCTTAATCGTGCAATAGATCTATGTCATAGAGATTTATTCTAACTCATGCGTTCTTATATCTATTCGACTACCCCCATACTAGAGGTGGTTGAAAAGAAAAGTCAGTATTTTATCGATGAGTTGTTCTTAGCAAGAGTCTTGAGGAAGTCGGGTGACTCCAGAGGGGCTTGAGAGAAGCCCATGAGTGAATAAGTGTTCAGTTTCAGAGGAATGCACCCATATTCATATGAATCATGCATTTGAGCTAAAAATAAATTGTACTCTCTTCCCTAAGCCTTGTTTCAGCTGAGATCTTTATCATGAGGTGGTATGTTAGAGCTCGGGTAATATTTTCACCCTAAAAGGTAGCATGAGTTACGAGATCATGAGCAGTAGTAGAGAAAGAGCCCAGAGTTAGAGAAAAGTATTCATATGTTTAGTTATCTAAGGAAGGGGGGATAATGATGAGGCAAACTATGTTATTATAGTTATGCACCCAGTAAGTTATTGATGAGGAGTTTTCCCTTATGGGTAGACTAAGAAGTGATGAGTTGTGAAGATTCCATCATAGGAGGTAGAATGTGTTGTAGCTAGAAAGGAGTTTGTGGTGAAGTGTCATTGTGTAGGTAATGACCAAGTGTAAGTGTTGAATAACAGAGCAAAAGTATTCATAAAGTGATAGATCTAAGTTAGGCTTATGATTTGTTTGAGAGGGTCATGATGTTCAGAAGGTTATAGAACTGATCAAGTAATGATGTATAGTATAGTAGGCGAGCAATCATATTGATATTCGGGTTTAGTAATAAACATTAATCTTGAATTTGAGATGAGCATTGTGATCAATAGATTGAAACATGAGGGTGATGGTGTTAGTCTTTAGATTTGATCTGGAAGACTTGACATAGAGTAGGTGAAGAATTGAGGTGATTAACTGCAAAAAATATAAGTGGTACAAGTGAGGGACCTTAACATTTAGACAAGCCAAGGGGCAGTGAAGTGTGGCTAAGTCACAAGAGTAACAAGAGCATTAAGAGGTGTACCGAGAGGGTATGTAATCAAAAGAGGTTAAGAGAAACACCTTAGAAAGAGGTCTTAGTACCTGCTTATAAAGAGTTCGGTAGTCATGAGATAAGTATCTCCCGAGTGTTAGAGTACAAGAGGAAGTAGACCAGTTAGAGATGATATAATAGGTCTATAGCTTTCAAGTGTCAACTTTAGACCTAAGGGGGAGATGATAAGATGAGAAATCAAGTCAAGTGTTTGAGAGTAATATAGTAATGAGCTCAAAAGAGTATGGGAGATATTTGTTTTTATAGTGAAGTGATGTTAGAAAGAGGAGGTTGATGTTCTTATCGTGATAGTAATGGTGTGATAATTCCATCTAAGGTTATAAATGTGGAAGATGAGGTTTTACTGTGAGAAATAGTTGAATGAGAGCCCTTAGTTGGTTCCGAAGGAGTTGGTTAGTAAGAGTCCATGGAGTTGTTAGAGTATTAAGCTTGAAGGTGTTGTTGTTAAACATTAGGTGGTTCTTGATATGAGCCCAATGTTGATTAAATGTGGTAGTAAAAAGTAATGTTCTTAGGATGAAATTCCCTATCAAGGTTTAGAACCCGAACCTTAGGATTTGGGTTAAGCTTGAAGATAGTGAGAGCGTACCAATAGACTCAGACCTTAGTAAGAGTAACCTCATTCCATACCTAGTCTAGCCGTCATTCGAGGACGAATGATCCCAATGGGGAGATATTGTAACACCCAAAAAAATATTTCAAACTAAGACTCGAACCGTTCTTCATAGTTAGTGAGATTTTACCAAGGAATTAAAATTTCTTAAGTGTTAAGGTCACTAGATGTAGCACCTTGAGTTCCAAGAAGAACTAAAGAGAGTTCATTCAAGTCATTCCTAAGTTCCTTTAAGTTTTGGGTCAAATTCAAACGACTATAACTCTTAGTACATGATGAGTTAGGTATGCTACAAGATAGCTAATGAAAGATATTTGAATTATCTTTCCAACGCCATCAAGTTTGATAAGTTTTGAGGTCGGATGAGTGAGATATTCCCTTTTGAAGTTAGGCTGTCCAGTTAAGGAAAGTTACCTTTAAATAGTGAGGGGTATTTTGGTCTTTTTCTTATCCAATCAGATTTAATTCATTTTTAGTAAGGTTTTAAGGGTCTAATCCTATTAGGTTCAGTTTTATAATCCTAATGTACCCCTAGGATTTAAGTTGAGAGTTCAAGAAGAGAAAAGAAGAGAAAACAGGAGAAAAGAGGAAATGATAAAGGCATTCGTCGAGGTTCTTGAGTTTTGTTGCAGATTTTCACCATGGGTTTGATCCCTAAGAGGTATGTAAGCTTCCATAATGTTGGGTTCGTTCACCCACACACCAATCATGAGTTTCTTTTGTGAATCTATCCATAAATATTGACCAATTTAATTTCTTGATGAGTTCTTGATAAGTATTCTTGAAGTTTCCTTATCGATTAAGTTTTGATGTAAGATTCTACTTGGGTCAACTTCAAACGACCATATCTCTTAGAATATAAAAAGTTACGTGAGTCATAACCTATCCAATTAAAGTTATTTGAATCTACTTTCCAATGCCACCAATTTCGCGTCAATCCAATTTCTGAGTAAACAAGTTATGACTATTTTAGTAACCTATACAGTGTTGTTACGAATTAGCCGACGGGAAACATTAAAAAGGGTTGTTTTTGTTTTTTTTACATCCAAGAAAACCCTAAAGGAATTTCTTGACTAATAAAAGGCTCAAAACAATCAAATTTTCATCTTTTAATTCATCATTCTCTTCTCTCTCAAATCCTAAGACAAAACCCAAAGGAAAAATCAAAGTAGAAGACTCCATTCAAGATTCTTTCAATCTTTTTCAAGATTCTTCCAATCTTTTTTAAGATTCTTCTTCAAGGTAAGCTTTTTTTCAAGAATTCCATTCTTTTCAACTCAAATTCCTCCATACAATTATGAATCACTAATGGAAATCATAATTCTTGGCCATAAAGATTTCAAGAAACTAATTCAAAAATCTCAAGAAAGGTTTTTCTTGTTCGTTTACCCTCAAGCTAGGGTTTCAAGGCTTCTAATCAAGTTCTTCTTCAAGATTCTTCAAGATTTTTCAATAACCTTGTTCTTCCAGGTATGTTAGTCTATCATAGTGTTGGACTAGTTCATCCTCACGCCCTACATCTACTTTCAAATAAGTAAAAGAGAAATCTAGGATTCTACCCCTAGATTTGAGTATTCTTAAGATAAGTTGATTTTAAGTTTTAAACTGAGTTTTGAGGAAGTAAGTATGAGAATGAGAAGAGTCGTATACATGACTTCCATATTGTTATGTAGGCCCTCGAGTCGAGTCGAGTCGTTCATGCCCATAAATTCCGCATGAACTTCATAAGTTGAACATCTTTGAGAGGAGTATTATCTTCAAGTTCTAAGTCTTTGAGAATTGAGTTCCTAATCGTTTAGAGATTATATTCCTACTTATGGGACTACTACATGTTACCCATGAAGCTCTTGAGTTGAGTTGTTCATGCCTACAACTCCGCATGAACCCTATAAGTCGAGCAGTCTTGAGATGAGAAATATCTTTGAGTCCTTGAGTTGAGTAGTTCATGCTTATAATTCCGCATAAATCCTCTGAGTTGATCATTCTTGAAATGAGTAGTATCATTCAAGTTCTTGAGTTCCATTTATGGTTATTGAAAACCTTGAATTGAGTCGTTCACGTCCATAATTCGGCATGAACCCTATTTTAAGAAGTCTTTTGCAAATGCTTTAAACTTGTTTTAAGACTTGAGTTTTGAGTTGAATAAAGAGTAAAAAGTGAAGTTCTTTTCTTCAAAAGAGTATATGGGGACTATGTATTCCCAAAGTGTATATGTTTTCACATTTAAACAAGAAGGAAACACCGATTTCTAATAGAGCCTTTGAGCTAGTTTTTCGGTAAAGAGTAAATGCTTTCATATTTAAGCAAAAGAGGAAACATTAATTTTCTAGAGAGACTTTAGGATAGTTTTTGAGTAATTATCTCAAACCGCAAAAAGAGTTATGTTTTTAAACATATGAGCTAGTTATATTTTGGGAGTAGTATTGAGCACCGACATGGGGGAGAGTTTAGACAACTCACAACCCCCATAAACCGTGTAGCCAACGTGGGTAAAAAAAGGGTCATACTGTTTAGATGATTCCTTAGTGATTTTTAGCATAGACTAGTGGATCCACTTAGTAGTTAGGTTCTATACCCCTGTCAAGGTATATGACGGCCCTGACAGCGTGAGACAAAATGTAGTATCATTACATAGCTCATAAGTGATGGTTGTCGGTTAGAGAAACTCCCACAAAGATATTTTTGTATCTTTAATACACAAAGATATTTTTTTATTCTTTAATACACAGAGATATTTTTTTATTCTTTAATACACAGAGATTTTTTTATATTCTTATATACACATAGTTTAATTTATATTTTTATATACAAATAGAGTTTATTTTGTATCCTTGCATACAAACTAAGTATATTGTCCTCTTAAATACATTGAGTTGCTTTCTACTATTTTAAACTTTTTCCATATATTGCATCTTTTATTGTTGCTTTATCCTTGATTATCTTGAGTTGAGTATCTTGAGTTGAGTACCTTTGAGTTGAGTATCTAATCTTTGAGTTGAGTATCTTATTCTTGAGTTGAGTTAAGTTGAGTAAGTTGAGAAGAGGTAAGTATGTTTCCTTTTTATCAAGTTCAAGCTTATGTTTATGCTTTAGAATTCCCCTTACATGCTCGTACATCCATGTACTGAGCTATTTGACCTGTATCATGAAATGATGCAGATACATGTATTCGGGATCATCAACAGGCGCTTCGTTGATATCGCATGCAGTTCGAGTTAGCTATGGTGAGCCTCCTTGCTTCCGGAGGATTCCACTTGTACTTTCAGTTATATCAGTTGTTAGGATGTCGTGGGTCTTGTCCCGACTTCCATCTTTGTCAGTTAGAGGCTTCATACATAGACAATAGAGTTTTGAAAAGTCTGTTTCATTTATCTTATTAAATGTTTTAAATACTTGAGTTGCCTATTTTTGGCTAGTTGAATATTCTATTATATTCTAAGTTATTCATTTTGAGACATTTTGAGAGAATTTTTGCATTGTAATTAAGTTTTAAGCTTTTGTATGCTTGAGTTAGTCTTCCGCTTGTAGCCAACCAGGATGAGGGTTCGCTTGGGGACCAACAATGGTTCTCGAATGCCGGCCACATCCAGGGTGTAGGCTCGGGTCATGACATAGCTAGTAGATCCACATATAGAATGTGATATAATACAACATTCTACCTTGACAAGTAGACTCTCCTTTCTCGTTATTAGAGTTATATAGAATTCCATGTTAAAGCTCACACGGTCCTTTTTTTTTGTTTTTTTTTTATAAAAAATATTGACATTATAAGCTCAATCAAAAGCATAATGGAACCTTTCCCTTCAAAGCTCTCCAAATTGTTTGTGTCGCTTCTCATTCCTACAATATTCCTTTGGCGAGATCAAGATTTTCACATAGTTAACCATTAGGCCACACATTGAGGATTTCTCTTGTATTTTCAATCTTTAGATTATATACAACTACGTTTTCGTCATAATAATATCTTACGAAAACTATTTCTCCCGTCTTTGTCACGAAAAAGGGCACCGCAAATTCGTACCAAAATTTATTTGTAATTTTTTTATGAAAAATAAAGATGTTCACGATTCTTTTACTTTATATTCCTTCATGATCAATATCTCAACACTACACTTATCATCTACTAATCGATTCATACAAAGACATTCATATGAAATTCCTAAACAAATTATATCATTCTATTTTATTTTACATGTAGGCTCAGGGATCAGAAACATATGAAACTTTTTAGAATTGGGATCGAAATAAATTACTTGGTTAAAAAAAGCAACGCGCACCCACAGTTCATTATTTTCATCATTATCTAATTTTTTACCTTTACCTTATAATGAAGTCGTCCATGCAATGTAATCCCTTCACTTACTGAGTAGATATTATAAGGAAATTTGAGTTCCCTCCATTGTTTGTCTTCAAGACTAGCAATTATAACAAACTCATCAACATCAACTTGGCCCTGATATCTCATAATCAACACTACCTTATACATATTCGTGGAGGAGTCGAAACAAAGTCCTCCACATATATTACAGTAATCGTACAATCGATTAATTTCAAGTACTTTGATACATGATCGTGCAATCGATTAAGTTCAAACACTTTGATGCAAAATTGGGTGGCAGAATTCCACAAGTAAATATTCTCATTTATATTAAATAGTATAAGGCCATGACAAGAACCCAAAATCATACAACTATCAATGTAAGTCTCATCATCTTGACTTAGAGGATAATTAAGTTCTTCCAAAGTGAGTTGTTGGTTTCTTAATCGAGAGGGCTTAGAGTTCCATGTCGAATAATATACATTGGCAATTGCTCCTTCGTCTTGTCGTTGATTTGAGAGCTGAAAGTTTGGACTTGAAATCCAGCAATGCCATGTCTTAACAACACACTTGAATCGTAATAGAGATTTCACCGGTAAAATTGAAAAAATTATCATAGTAATTTCATCGGGAAGATATACCATTTTAAGAAGTAAAATTCTATTATATAAAATAATAGTAGAAAAATGAAAGAGATTGTTATTCTCAAAAATTGTGATAGCTCACATGGTCTATTATTGGTTAAAGCTAATATCCCACAAAATGAACTAAGTTGTCCTTAAAGATTTTATGAAGCTTTCTTATGATTTTAAGATGCATTGACCATGTTCATGTTTTATGATGCTTCTTTAAAGGTTTTACTATTGCTTAGCTTGGTCATGCATGCCATGTTTTTATTTTGTCCCCTTATGATCATGTTTCACATTTTTATGCATAACCCTCATACTTAGTATATTTCATGTACTAAAGCATATGTGTGCCTACATTGTTTAATAATATAGGGTGTGATGCTTCATCTCCTCTCACTCGTGGCTAGTTGATGACTTTAAGGATTTGAAGACTTGGTGAGTTCTCATACTCCGAGGACCATGTCACCTTTATTGCTTTCATGTGTCTTTACTTTTGGATATTGTATGTGGTGTACGGGTTACGTCCCAACCACTTCTTTTGATGTAATAGAAGGCTTGTCAAGACTATGATAGATTTCCGCTTTAATATCAAAGTCTTCTATTCATATGAGATTCTTTACTTTGTCTAATATATTGTGTATATGTATTTCAAGTGGCTTGTGTAGGCCTCTTAGGATCCTATACATCATGTCACATCTAGGGTGTTCTTTGGGTCGTGACATAAAGGTAGTAAAGCAAGTGGACATATACAATAATATATGATCGATTAACTCAACAATTCGACAATCAATATAAGCCAAATAGATAACTTCATTTCCGACATATCACTTTGTAAAAAGCAGTCATTCACAACTACTAATGAAGGATTCCTCGAAAAGTTATCACACAGACACTGAACATGCAAGTCACCAAGTGGATATAGTAGTCATCAAGACAATCTATAATCAATAAGTAGTCACACACAATAGGTGGTTACGAAGTTCTGGCGAAGGGGATTTCAGTTATTACCATAAGCTTTGTGAGGAATACCAATGACGAATCTAAAAGTATCGATACAAAAAATAGAAGCTGAAATGGATAGGGTATCGGTGTCGCCGTCGATGTCATGAGTCCGATGAGAGGAGGAATGCAACCGAATTTATCGATGGTGTGTCAAACATTATGTAATCCTAACAAACTGGAAAATTTTATTGATATGGAGAAAAGACTACAACCACTGATCATTTCTTAAGCAAAATGTAATCCTAACAATGGCGATCCACAGTAATCTAAAAGAGATATAATAAATATGGATCAAAAGAGAGAGAGATCAGAGGGAAGAAGAGAATGTTCGTAAGCCTTTGGATAGTGTGAAAATGAACCATATGAATCAGAATTATTTTTTAATGTTGATTAATTATGTGTAATAATTGATTATAAAAATGTCCAATTAAAAAATGAACACATGTTCATACTAATCCGTTCTTAATATTTTTTTTTATTGTTCACATACTTTCAAGAGAGTGAACATATTCATTAGATAACCTCAACATCGAAAAGTATATTTATTACATTTAAAATAATTTAAGATGATATATAATTAAGGTGTGTATTAAAATTTCTCGTAGTTAAAAGAAATACTTGCGTCTCCAATTAGAAAGGAGGCGTAAACTATAAAAACGAAAGGAAAAGGAAAGGCAGATCCCACTTCTACAATTTCATTCAGTGAACACAACAATGGTTCCTCTTCGCTCCATTTCGATCTTCACCTTCGGCTTCCTCCTCCTCTTCCTATGTTCCTCGTCGGCGGAGCAGCAACCGTTTGCCGTTGATGGAAAAGTATTGGAACTTGATGAATCGAACTTCGAAGCCGCTATTTCCACTTTCGATTATATGTTTGTCGATTTCTATGCTCCTTGGTGTGGTCACTGCAAACGTCTTTCTCCTGAGGTATTACTTCCTATCGTTTTCTTTTCTATTTGCTTGATTTGCTTCTTTTTTTTTAAAAAAAAAAAGGTTTGGATTTGAAGTTACCAGTTTCACAAAAAAAAAAAAGTTTGGATTTGTTTATACTTCAGTGCTGTATTGTTAGAGTGAAATTAAGGATGATTTACATTGAATTACGTAATGAATAACAGAGATATACTCATTGCTGTAGCTTTCAGGAAGTAATCTTCCACCAAAATTTAAAGATGTATTAGAATGGGAAAATATTCAACTTGCAGTAGTTTTAGTGAAGCTTCTAATGGTATAAATTTATTTTCAAAAAGTAGACGAAAATCGGTCACATTGTCCCTCAGACAGTGGCTTTGATAAAACAAAACTATAGGATATAAAGTAATATCATCTTAAAGTTTATTCTTTTCTTAAGGTTTTGTTTCGAAATTTTAATTATATATGGAAGTTTAATACCTACTAATGTAAAATGATGGTTTGGTACATGAATCAACTCTGCCTTAGCTGCTAGTGTATATATGTTTGCACTCTCTTATGGTACCTAATAAGGTGTTGATAGTGTTATATTTGACTCTTGTGAAATTCTTATAAAAAGAAATAGGCACTTGAGAAATATATGTTTATGATCTAACCTGATTTGAAACTATAGAGGGATGGAGGGCTTATCATGGTCACGTAATTAAACTCATGTGAAAAAGGAAGCTCTCCTTCATGCTATGAAAGAACATAGAATGATTTCATTTACAGTGAAAGAAGATTTTGGATGCCGCCCATTTAACTTAATATATGTTCACATTCATGATACATGAACTGCCAGAAAGAAGCTGTTTTTCATGAACAACAAAGTTCAAGAGGCTGAGCAAAACATTGCTGGAGGCTGATCTTAGCTGCTGGATTAGCTTGTTTATGGTCACTAGTGAGGAATTACTCATTTCGTAACTTGTTGTGACATTTTTCCCTCTTGTGGTACTGGTCAAATGCTTCCTCACAAGAATTTGTAAGGTTCATATGCAAAGTCAAATATTCAATCAAGAGAGGAAAAAAGGGGTCAGCGATGACGATACCTTGGAAAGCAAGTCATTCCTCCAGTACATAAAGTGGAGAAGAAGATAGGAGCAATAGAGGATATTGAGATCAAAAAAGGATATTTGATTAAATGTAAAAGGCTTAAAGTAATCTTGCAAAGGAAGTTCATTGATATCAGACAAGATCATGATATGTCATGTAAGAACTAAGAAGTGATTGTTACCACCTGTTAATAGACTGATAGGCATAGTTGTGTGTCCTTCTAGTCTTATCAGCTGCTCCTTGTCTTCTAAGAGAAAATTTCTCCCTTTAATAGGAGTGCCTCTATTTTGGGTGGTTAAGTGTGTTGCTTGTGATCACTGAAACTGCTTGAGGGATGAGGTTGAATTGTTTCTTTCTAAAGTTTGATGATATTGATATGTTCTTCAATAGAAGGTGTTATCAAGCTTTCTACTTGAGTTCACTAAGCTTCATACTCTGCATTCTATGTTAGAATTCTTCGTCAACTAAGGGACATTTATTTTGTTTTCTTCCCCATACAAGTTTAGACATGTGAGCAGTATTTCATTTGATTATTTTATTGGATAATAGATATTTTTGAATGTGACATCACGAAGCACTCTGACAAAAGTTCCTTGCAGTTGGACAAAGCATCTGTCAATCTTGCTGTATTGAAGCAGCCCGTTGTAATTGCAAAAGTAGATGCTGACAAATACAGTCGTCTTGCTTCTAAATATGAAATTGAGTATGTCTGCTTTACACATATTAGTTATTACTACAATTATTTTTTGTTAAATCATTTTCACAATGTGCAACTTGCTTTTTGGTTAAATCAAGTTGCTCGAACCAAAAGAAGAGAAAAAGCTATTCTTTATTTTGGTAAACATATTTATTAGCATTAATAGATTCACGACATATTTATTAGCATTAGTAGATTCACAGTTTGTTATCTTAGTCAATTTGTTAGTCTTCTATAGATCGCCAAAGACTGTAGATGCAGATCCTATAGAAAACTTCTTTTTCCTAATCTAGTATTCCTTTTTTTCTTTTTTTCTTTGAGAAAAGTAAGGGTATTAAAAAGGAAACAAGCACTGAGAAGGTACTGTTCAAAAGTATTTACAGAGAATCCTAAGATGAATTCATTTTTATTCTTAGAGGATTTTATAAGATTTATCATTGCTCAGCTTCATTTAAAAAGTTCTGTTTACACCAAAAGTAAAACAAAAGTATACAGCTCATCATTATCATCTGATTAGAGTTTTCCTTGTCTTCAAAGCATCTGTCATTTCTTTCTCTCCAAATATTCCACCATATACATGCAGGAATAGTATACCACCATTTTTCTTCTTTGTACATCTTCCTTTAATATTCCAGCACTTTAAAGTTCACATGTATCTCTGCGCGGTCCATTTAAGCCCCATCATGTTAAGGAACAAGTAACAACTGATAATGCAAAAATAGATGATTGACATTGTCAGATTCTTTTTTACATATATAACTGTTTGAGCACAACATGATTCCTCCTCTGTAGATTTTCATCTGTCAAGCAAGCCTTTCTAGCCACCAACCAGGTGACCCATTTCACGTCATAAGGGACATTTATTTTCCAGATTTTTCCTCAAGGCCAACATCCTCCTTGCTCTCCAACAGATTTTTTTTTTGGAACAGGTAACATTTTTGTGTATTATTAACACACTACACAAAGGGTGTGTAGTTCCCCATATCTAAATCCAGATGGGCAAAAAACTAAGCTCCTAGTCCTTAATCTTCTCATAAGGAACTAGTACATCATAAATTGATTCTAATTCTTCCATTACGCTATGTTTACACCAAAAAAAGAAAAGCCCTAAACATTTCATCTTTAGTTTCTGTATACTAATGGCTTTGTCTTCAAAACAAGATTTTACTGTATAGGCACCCTTTCTATGAGGTTTCTGGATTAGTTTATCTTATCCTTCAGTCAAACCTTTGAAAAGTTCGAGTACTTTCAAGAAATCAGCCATTTTTCCCGATTCCCAATCATTTAAATGTCCCTGAAGTTAAAATTTCATCCTTGTTTACCCCTCAGAATAGACAAACTAGCTTCAGGTAGAACAGTACATCTGAATAGATCAGGGAATACATCTTCAAGGGATATTACCTAATCCAGTTATCATCCCAAAAAAGAAATCATTCTTCCATCACTCGCTACAAACCCAATATTACCAACAATGTTTTGCCAAAGAGCTCTAATACTCCTCCATAAACTTGCTCTATATGGTGAAGTCACTACTTTCGTAGTCCAAAAACCTTGAGACCCATACTTCAGACTTTTTACTTCTTTCCATAGTGCATGTTCTTCTGAAGTGAATCTTCACAATCATTTCATCAGTAAGCTCCAGTTGTGTTGCCTCAAAATTCTAATGCCTAAACCCCTTCTCTTCTTGTTTTTTTTATGACAAGGGAAACTGCAGCCACTATCCTTTGGGTGTGCACAGGGTAAAACTCCTCCTATGTAATAGCTTGCAAACCACACTGGAGAGGTAACCCACACTAGGCAAGCCCGATGCGACGAACTCGACCTAGTAGGAAAACCCCTTGCTTTCGCTGGCAAGGGGTTTCGAACACGAGACCTCCAACATGGAAGTCCCAAGCTCAAACCACTGGGCCACCCCGAAGGGTAACCCTTCTTTTCTTGTTAAGTGTATGTGAACTCCATCTAACTAAATGGAAAGTTCTCTTATCTCTATTGCCCTGCCAAAGAGAATCCCTTCTTAGTTTGTCTAACCTCTTCTCCACTTTGACTGGTAATAAAGACATCACCTATGTGGGAAGGGCGTCAATGACACTAATTATCAACATCAATCTTCCCCCAGTGTTGCTAACCTCTCTAAAACTCCCTACCCAATGTATAAAGCTTTGTTCCTGTTGAAAATATTATTAAATAATAAAAGTGTGCTCTTTTAAATAACTTAAGGTTTTAGATGAGATGGTCACACACTTCAACATGGTATTAGAGTGGGCAGAAGTCCTGAGATCACCGTCACCCATATCAAAAAGAATTTCCACGTGCTTGGCTCATGAAAAAAAATCAGGCTTGCATGTGAGAGGGCGTGTTGAGAATATTATTAAATAATAAAGTTTGCTCTCTCTAACAGCTTACTCTTTTAGATGAGATGGTCACACTTCAACAGTTACTTGATCCCAGTGGCAATCCCATCCTGATCCATTATTCATCCCTATATGAAACCATTTTTGGATTGCAACAGACAAAATCGAAGGAGGATACTTGTTCAATCACACAGGTTATCACACACGCACGCAAAAACATGGAACTTAGCTTGAGGATCCTGCCTGAGCCTCTTTGCTGTCTCACTACACCTAACAGCTTCCACCACCATCCACTGCCCTGCACCTCTCCCTGAACCTCTTTGTAGCCTCCTTAATCTTACCTTCCTATATCCCAATTCAGAACATGATCTCAATTTGCTTTCTCTTCCAGACTCCCATATCTAAGTAGTTCCGATATTTCTGGAATTTCCTTGCACATAGCCACATCTAATGTTGCGTTCTGATGTAGGATGCTCATTTTATTTGGCGAGTCCTCGTCAGAGGCAGATTATCTTGGTCAGATAAGCAGAGGAATGTGCTGCTGGTTAGAAGATAATGCAAAGGGGAATGAGACCATGATGTTGTGTTGTGGACTTTGTGGCCCAAGGATTTGGAATTGGGGTCTTATTTAATCAGTGCAGGATGTTTTCTATAGAGTCCCCATGAGGCTGAATCAGCTAACAGCAATTCTTTTCAGTTTCCTTTTTCACCATAGTATAAACTTTGGCTGAAGTCCAAACATTTTTTCCTTTTTGGGGGAGGATGAAAACGGAAGATACTTTGGACTCAAGGTTCCTATATGCTCTTCATGCGACAATTAATATAAAAAAGACTGACTATACCCAACCCAATATGTTTTGAATTGAGGCGTAGTTGTAAATGTTTTAGAAGTTTGGGTAATTTATCACTAGTAAATGAAAATTAATGTTGGAAACATGGTCAATGAGGATTCATATACCCGACCCAATAATTGAGGCATAGTTGTTGTAAATGTTTGCAGTTATTGGGTAAAATGACAGTGAAATGTTTTTTTGTTGCAATTCAGTGGATTTCCAACTTTGAAGATATTCATGCATGGAGTTCCAACAGATTATTATGGACCAAGAAAGGCAGATTTACTTGTGAGATTCTTGAAGAAGTTTGTCGCTCCTGATGTGTCCGTACTCAATTCTGACTCT
This sequence comes from Solanum chiquidenum, assembly GCA_029582725.1. NCBI lineage: Eukaryota > Viridiplantae > Streptophyta > Magnoliopsida > Solanales > Solanaceae > Solanum > Solanum chiquidenum. The sequence goes on from JAJOOS010006909.1 coordinate 32,708, forward strand.
GCTATTAGTGAATTTATTGAAGAAGCTGGCAAAAACTTTCCTATATTCATAGGCTTTGGTTTGAATGAGTCTGTCATATCACATTTGGCGGTGAAATACAAGAAAAGTGCATGGTTTTCTGTGGCAAAAGATTTCTCAGATAAAACAATGGAATTATATGATTTTGACAAAGTACCTGCATTGGTAGCCCTTCATCTGAGCTACAATGAACAGAGCATATTTTATGGCCCTTTTGAAGGTCAGTAAGTTCTTGAAATTTTGGTGTAGTCACAACCTTTTGTGTTGGCTTTATTCCCTTTTCATATGGAACTCACAATTGACAAATACTGGGGTATGTTTATTCTTGAAAGATTTCAGCTTATATGCTTAGTAGCTGCCCTAGTTCCATGGCTATGAGCTTTATACAGTGTTTTTCATTTTAATTGCTTGGTTCTGCATATTAAAGAACAACTGATAACTATTTTCAGCTGAGATTTTGCCTTGAAAATTTCATTACAAACGGTGGCTGAATCTAATCTTTCCTGCTATGGTTGCAGAAAAGTTCCTTGAGGACTATATCAAACAGAGCTTGCTCCCTCTGGTTTTATCTATTAATCAAGACACTCTGAAGTCGTTGAAAGACGACAAGAGGAAAATTGTTCTAACAATTGTGGAAGATGAGGATGATGAGAGGTCAAAAGGACTAGTAAAACTCTTGAAAGCTGCTGCATCTGCGAACCGTGACTTGGTGTTTGCTTTTGTTGGGTTCAAGCAGTGGCAAGACTTTGCCGAGTCATTTGAAGTATCTAAGAAAATTAAACTACCAAAGATGATTGTGTGGGATGGAGGCGTGGAGTATTTTTCAGTAAGCTTGAAACCTTCTTTTCCTCTCCTTCTCCTTCTTTCTCTCTCTCTCTCTCTATTCAAGTGTAGTTTTGCCTAGCAATGTTTTACAGCTCTAAACAAGATTTTGCTTGTGTGCTCCTTCACCATGTTAAGTTAGCGACCAGCATGACCTTGCGCATTCTATAATTTCTCATTTAAGTATTAGAGTGACATGAATCTGTAGTTAGCCTACTTTCTGTTTGGACTTCCTCCTTTTTTTCCAATTTGCTTATCTATTAATTAATCAGCTAGTAAAGGAAGTACATACATTAATTATTCATGTATTATAAACGTGTTTTAGAGGTTCAGATTTCCAACAAGTGATCTTGAACTATGGATGACCTGACTTTAGTAGGCATCGCCTAGGTCTTGTAAGTACTAAAAGAAAAGGAGAAACAAGGAGCATAAAGCCCAAGCACATGAAATAACGTTGTAAATGCTCAGTTGGATTGTTATCTGCTCTTCAGCTAGTAGATGCCACCAGAAGTTTCAGGGTGACAAATATTGCAGGACTATTGCAATTTTAAAACCATTGGACATGGTCTTATTCTTGACTTTAATTGTACTTGAATTTGGAAATTTAGTCTTTGTTTATCTATGAGTGTGTTTATTTTGCTTCATGAGGAGTATGTGTCACTTTTGACTTATAGATTTGATGCCTGCTTAGGTTTTAATAAACTAATAAACTTTTGCATAAATAGCTTAAGTTGATTTTATCTTGAATTCTTATTAGTTACCTAGTCCATACATATTTGCTTAGGTTTTATATTTATATGCTTCTCTTCTCTGGGAAGAATCGATGCTGGATGCATATCGTGAAAGCCATAGGGGAACCTGGAAGGAAATTTTGACTGTTCTATCTATTTGACTGACATTTGAATCTTGAGATGGCCATTGCATTTTGTTGGTAGGCTTGGGATTACATTATAGGTTTTAACACTTCTCACCCTTCATTTTTTAAGTTTCTGACTGACACAGTGTAGAACACATTTTTAAGTATACTCCTATAGGACTAAGGTGAAACATTGAAGTGATAATGATCAGTAATTGACTTCATTTACTGATGTTGAGCTTTGCTTTTACACAAACAATAGGTCATTGGCTCAGACAGTGTTGAAGATGAAGATCAGGGGTCCCAAATTACGCGGTTTCTTAAAGGATACAGAGAAGGAAGTGTTATACAGAAACACATCATTTCAGATGATTACAAGGCTTTCAGAAACTCAATGTTTCTGATCGGAGCACTTATCCTTGTTCTCGTTGTGATACTGGTGTCGATGATTATGCAGTCTGTTAAAGAGGAGCCCTCAAGAGAGCAGGTTGATCATCCAGGGAGCTCCACATCTCTATCAGAAGCCAGAGAAGCACTTCGTTCTGGCGATAAAGAAGACAAGATAGATTAAGTTTACACTTTTTGGAACATTAATTTCAATCTAACAGAAATAAGTAGCTTGAGAAATTTTTGACAAGATGAGCAATTTGACATGGCAGCCTCAGAAAGATGTTTTTTAAGTTTCAGATCCATAATTTATCATAAACGAATACACCAACAGCTATACTTGTAGATTTGCTTTAGTGAAAGGATTGGTGATTTATTTATTATTCAAGTTGTAGAGAAAGTGGGCTCAAATATTTTTTTGTGTTGTGTATAATGAGTTGAAAAACAAAAACAAGAATGCTACTTGTTTTGTTCTTGTACATAATATGTTGTTAAATCCCGCAGCCTGTTGAAAACAGAACGATATAACTCATGTTTTTAACTCTAGAATTAAAAAAAATGTGATCGACATTACAACCCAGACCAATTTGCTACTACTAATTTTACATTTTCATTATTGCAAAATCAGTAATGATGGCTGGAAAATTGCTATTATTTGGTGAAGATCTTGTATCCAAATTGAGAGGAAAGATGAAAACCATCAAACCCCATATTTACATGGGCCAAATAAACAGAAACCATTGGCCAAATGTCAAGATTTGTGTGTGTGGGGGGGGGGGGGACCAATTTAAATAAGAAAATATGATCAGTAAAGATTCATATAACCATCTCCAATCGATTCGGGACCGAGGCATCATCCTTATTGTGAAATGTTAAACCTGTTCATCCTCTGATTACAACTGACCCAATACATTCAAACTAGAAGCTTCAGTCATCTGTGTCAATACTCTATACATACAAGCTCAAACCCTAAGCAAAAGGTTTCAACTAAAAAGACCTAAACCATCTTGCAAATGGAGACTGCTAACATCCATAGCACTAAACAAGAAGGGTACGTAAAAGAGGGCTACTGCATACAGCATGAACACCCATCGCTTTGCGCGTGCACTCGTAAAAACCTCAAAATAAAAATAGTAAAAACCTCAATATAGAAACCAAATCTATAACATTAGTGTCACACTAATAATATACAAATCCAGGGCTTCCTGTCATTTTCCTGTCTGCCCATATGCCAGAGCTGCATCTCCAAAGCTGTTGCATTGTCTTTAGGTGTTATTTGAGGTGAAGATGACCCAAACTCACTGATCTTTGTTAAAAGGGTAGCACAAACTTGAACCCAGATTTTCCAGAACCGACACATCACGACTCACATCCCGGAAGAGACTGAGCTGAAGCAAATGGCGAAAAGCTAGTGGTTGACTCACTATGACGCAGTGGGTTGGGATGCCGACTTGAGGAGCCAATATAACTGGACGAGGCATTTCCTGGACTAGGAATATATGGTGACATGTATCTTGAATTAAGAGGAGATAGAGAAGGATAGCCCAATGAGTGAGGGGAAATCAAATAAGATGCACGAGATCTCTGGGAAGACGCATTCTGAAGGTCAAGTGAACTGCGGCTTATAGTAAGATGAGGCGACTGATGGTAGGACTGAAGTGACTGGTGGTTATAAGGAGTACTAGAAATTGATAGAGGACGAGAAACTGAAGGGGATCGGGAGGCTCCTTGGCCTATTTGTATTGCTGATGATGAAGCTAATGACGATCTTAGGGATGACAACGAAGATAAAGAAGCTAGACTAGAAGAAAGCAATGGTGTAGATTCTGATGCTGGTGGCTCACCATTGCTAGTTCTTGCATCACGTTTACAGACGGGACAAAACGTTCTCCATGATGTAAGCCACGCATCAACGCACATAGCATGAAATTCTGCAAAAATTCAGAGGAGATCCATTACTGAAAAATGACAACTTCTCCAGTAGACAAGAAATCTGATGAGAACAAACAGGATATGATACTGCCCAGATTGGGAAAGTATTCATATTAACTAAAAACTAAATCCCATAGATATACCAAATTAGCACATTCACAATGAGACATAGCAGCACGGACAAGGGCAATATTCTGATCACACTTTAACTGTAGCTTTGAGGTTTTACCATAGTTTGCTGCCTAGAATCTTGACAATGACTATTGCAGAACTAATGTTCATAGATATGGATCCAGAATATAATTATTGAATATTACTCAATATTTTTAGAAGTGGAAAGTGCAAAAGAGCAACAACTCCTGGAAGTTTTAACAAAAAACATCACGTGTAATCCTTCAATGTAAAGTGCATTATTCACAGAAAATACAAACTCGAATTTCAACCAACATTATCAATCTCAATATCAATTCTATAAAAATAATCAGCATGTTCCGTTGTTCCGTTCTATAAAATAATCTACATGTACCCTTGAACAGCATTCTCTTCATGTTGTTCTTTTTACATCAATAAAACACCTACTTTACCAATCAAAAAAAAATTACACCTCTGCAATAAAACATGAGAGCTAAAATGCTTAGGGTTTTCAGAAATAGTTCACAGTAATCAAACCCAGCACGTGTACTAAGCTCTGCAACAATAGCCATGACATGCTCATGAACTAAAATTCTCTTGGCTGTCTTAGCTGTGAACTCTGAGATACCCAGAGCTTAGGAACTTCTGATCCCCCTGAAGAAATTAACTCCACTTCTACAATATTACTTCGCTAACAAGGTTTCAGGGCAGGATTTATGCAAGGGCTTTAGACTAAGGTTTCTGATCTCTTTGATAACATTAATTCCAATTCACCCCTCAAGCAATGGTACAAATCTGAATTTCTGCTCTAAAAACAACATCCATCTAGATCTGCATAAATTTCAAAAAGACCATGCAATGGATATGCTGAAACACATACGACGCCTTCAATCAAAAGTTCTGGTAGAATATGAGGAGTAATGTATCTATTTCTGAGAACTCATTCAGCTTCAAGCTGGGGAGATCGACAATGGAAGCCATTCACCTTCTAAGGAGATTGTATAGGGAGAGGAATAGAGATGTACATATAGTGTTCATTGACCTAGAAAAGACATAGGACAGTCCCAAGGGAGGTTTTATGGAAATGCTTGGAATCTAGAGGTGTACCTATTGCGTACATTAGAGTGATCAAGTACATGTACGATGGATCCAAGACCCGAGTGAGGACAGGAGATTCGAAACACACAGTCGAGATGGGATTGCACCAGGGATTAGCTCTCAGCCCCTTTTTATTTGCCTTGGTGATGAATGAATTGTCATAGTATTGATCTCGTCCATGGTATTGATCGACAAGTCAAGTGGCGTAGTTCATAACAATCGGAGATTTGGAGACAGACCCTAGAGCTCGTTAAGCAGGACTAAACCAGAGTACATGAAGTGTCAGTTCAGTGACGAACCACAGGAGACAGATGGGAAAGTAAGGACTGATACACAAGTCATCCTCAAGAGAGGAAGCTTCAAGTATCTTGGATCAATAATCCAAAAAAATGGGGATGGCACATCATATTTTAGCAGGATGGATGAAATGGAGGCTCGATGGTGACCTATGTGATAAAAATGTGTCACCAAGACTTAAAAGGTAAGTTCTATAGAGTGGTAGTTAGACCGGCTATGTTGCATGGATTGAATGTTGGTCCATCAAGAACTCTTACGTTCAGATTTCCGAAGAGGAAGATAGCAAAAATAAGGATGTATGAGCAGACTAGGAGAGACAAGATACAAGATTAGAAACGAGGATATACTCGACAAGGTGGGAGTGATCTCTATAGCAGACAAGATGAGAGAAGTGAGGTTGAGATGGTTCATGCATGTGAAGAGGAGAAGCACAGATGCCCAATGAGGAGGTGCAAGAGGCTGGTAGTGATAGATAGGTCTAAGGAGATGTAGGAGTAGATTGAGGAAAGATTGGGAAGAGGTGATTAGACATGTGAGTCCGGAGCCAAAAGGGCAAAAATTTGAGAGAAATTTCCAAAAGGGCAACAAAAAATAAGGTTGAAACCAAAAGGGCAACATTTAGATGGAAGGGTGACGCCGTGAAATTTTATGGAGGAAGGCGTAGTTTCCCATGCGCCATACAAGGCGCAAGGCGACATGGTACTTGTAAGTCGCAGGTCTGCTTGCGCCTTGTAAGGCACATGGGAGCCTGCGCCTTACGCTTTAGCATAAAAAAAAAAGTTTAGTCACTCTAGAAAAAAACATTTACGCCTTGGATTAATGTATACTACTTACTGTCAGAATCATATATAATCAGATTCGTTTTTTATCTTTATGAAATAGTCAAAAAAATTCCACTGGACTATGTTTAACGTGCAATAGTTTTACTATGAATAATGACAAATATAATCCATTTTTTTAATGTTATGATAGTGCTAGTGGTAATATTGTATTCTCAGATCTCTTGCAATATTATTGAAGGGTTGAAGCTATATATAAAAAAACAAAAAGAAAAAAATGTTTTTGCCGTGGTTACGTTTTTTTCTAGAGTGACTGAACATTTTTTTTATGGTAAGGAGCAAACCTGCAACTTACAAGTACCCTGTCGCCTTGCGCCTTGTAAGGCGCATGGGAGATTGCGCCTTCCTCCATAAAATTTCACGGTGTCACCCTTCCGTCTAAATGTTTCCCATTTGGTTTCAACCTTATTTTTTATTGCCCTTTTGGAAATTTCACTCTATTTTTTTGCCCTTTTGGCTCCGGACTCTTAGACATGTCATGACTCATCTTCAGCTCACTAAGGACACGACCCGAGATAAGAGAGCATGGAGGTCGAGGATTAGGATAGACGGTTAGTAGTAGTCGAGCAACTTCTCTCTTACTAGTGATAAGCGCATGGTTCTAGACTGGAGCACCTATCTGCTCCCTTACAATAGTAGTTTGTTTTTTTTGGTAAAAACCAATAGTAGTAGTATTTTGTTAGAATTAGCCTATTCTTCAGTTACTACTACGGTTGTTACTTATAATTTGGCTGTCTTTACAATTTAGTTGTCCCTGATAGTTCATCATAGCTTATTTACTCTTTCTTTTTCTCAAACTTATTTTGAAAAACGATTTTTACGAGCCTAGGATCTTTCAGAAAGAGTCTCTTTACACCACAAAGGTAAGAGTAAGGTATGTGTACACCCTACCCTCCCCAGACCTCACTTGTGGGACCACATTGAGTGTGTTGTTGTGTTTGTAAGTAATATTATGATATAGAGTTGAAAATTTGCAAAATTTCATCTCAAAAGTGCATGCATGTTATACTGATTACATCAGAATTTTTACCCAATAGAGGGACATGAGGTAACCTTTTGACAGACGGAAAGACATGAATAGAAGTACACAGTTTGGTCGCCAAACAAGTAGCAATAATGCGACCTGATAATAGAGTGTCCTTCATCCAGAAAGTGAAAACACTCTTTAAGCAAGCACAGAATCCATCATGCTGCCTGAGATGTGGTTGCGCTAGGCCATAAGTCAGAGATGAAGGGAAGCCAGAAGTGCCACTTCTAAATTCCCTGAGGAAGTCCTAAAATATGTAATAAACCCTGAAATCTACCAATAGTGCATATCACCAACCCCGATGTAAGCTATGTCAAGCAATTTTAGAAACCAATCACCAGGGTGTAACTCGAAAAACACAATAGGGAAACCTTGTCAAGTGACAACAACTAAAAAAGAATGAGCTTCTCCCAAGGAAGGAACCAACCCTAAGGAATTAGTGCATTCATTGCTTTCACCTAAGTGCCAAACAGAACCTTTATATATGAACAAGCTGAAAATCACAATACCTCAGGAAGAGAGAAAAACTTACTGTGCCGGCAAGGAAGAATTCTAAGCTTGTCTCCCACAATATAGTCTTCAAGACAGATAGCACATGTTACTGATGTACAATTATCCTCCAAAACTGATGTAAATATCAAGCTTGGCATAGCTTTCACCAAACGACTACTCATTCCATGAAATTCACGAACACGTGAGGCCCGAGGCAGGTCTCTTCGTATCCGATGTCTACGGACAAAGAAGCAGGTAGCAAGCACTGCTGACATAGCTAGTAACGAAATGAATGATATAGCCATGATGGACCAGGCAGAGTTCTCAAAAGTTGGGATTATCCATACTTCAACATCAATGTCACCAGCATACTTTGTCAGTCTTTCCCCTGAAACTCTAGAAACAAACACCGCGGGTATCTGTACACCAGCAGAGTTTCCTGCCACTGTATCATGTGACTAGTTAAACACTTGGATGTTCAAAATTCAACAGTTTTAAATACTTGAGCAACAGGAAGCAAGAGTTAACATTGGTTTTGCTTCTTTCAGACAATTTCTTGGTTCTCTTTTTTTGTTTCCCCTCTCACAGGGAAAATGGTCAGTGACATAGTTGTCTCCTAGTTTCTCAGTTTTCGAGCATGAAAATTCCTGATGCATTACATTCAGAAACCAGAGGCAAAAACCAAGCCTAGAAGATGTATATCGAATTGTGACAAATAGAACAATTGCCTGCAAAATAAGACTTGTTTGTTTGAGTTTGCTATAAAATGAGCAAGCTGACTTCACATATTTTTGAAGCTGCTTTTTTAAGTAGAAGATGGTCTCCACTTGCAACAAAAATAGGTGGAAAAACCCTGCAAATATGACTTGAGTATGAATCTCATTATTAAGTCAGCTATATGCTAAGACACCGTCTTCCCCATGAGAGAGAGAGAAGGAACTTCTAGAAAAGCTCTTGATATATCAACAAAGGATGCTACTTCGATGAATGATCAGAAGTCACCCACATATAGAGCACTGTTGCATAATGATGTCATTTTGTCTTTCAGACCGGGTAGTAATCGAGGAGAACCACATTTACGTGTACGCTGTCTAGTTTCTATGCACCATTTAAATACCAGGACTTACATCCCAGAATGTCAGTAAACCATTACATCAAATATAAGATCAGGATAGCAAAAAGCAATAGACAGTGTTAGTGAAAATGTGTTACTCCCTCCGTTTCACAAAGAGTGACCTGGTTTGACTTGGCACAAAGTTTTAGAAAATAAAGAAGACTTTTGAATCTTGTGGTCCTAAATTAAAGTTATGTCAAATGTACTAAATTGCCCTTCAATCTTGTGGCTTTAAACATGCCACGTGGAAAACTGAAATTAAAATGTTACCAAAAAAGGAAAGAGGTCATTCTTTTTGAAACAGACTAAAAAGGAAAGGAGGTCATTCTTTTTAAACGGAGGGAGTATTTCTTAACAATTCTCCTCAATCACCTTTCACCCAGTTATCAGTGCTGAGGCAGTTTTCAGCTGAAAACAGTCATGACTTATAAACATACTTGTATAAGTATAACTGTCACTTATCAAGAGAAAAAAAAAAAGAACTTGTACAACTGTTATCCAGAGACCAGGATAACTTACAAAAACGACATTTGAATTGTGCTCGAGGTGCTTTTTATGTGGATCAAGTTCAGAGAGCATAGATCATTTGTTTTTACACTGCTACATCACTGATCAATTATGGTAACTGTTCCCTCAATGGTAGGACTTAAATGGTGCATGCTCAGAGACAACTGAGCTGTTGAAGTGCTGGAACATCAAGGGTAGGAACAAGTAGCAAAGGGAATGGGGGTGCACTATACCTTCATGTATTTGGTGGTCCATTTGGCGTGAAAGGAATCTGAGGTGCTTTGAAGATGAAGAAAGCTCTATTAAAAAGATCAAATCTTCCATTGTGTTTAACATTTTAGAGCAAAGTCGAGCAGTTTTGGTAATGAGATTGCCTAATGTGACATAGCTGGTTCTACCGAGTTTGTGCAGTCAGTAGTAAGTCCTATGTAAACGTGAGTAGTAAAATCCATTTGCCTTTTCAAAACACCACCTTCTACCCCAATAAATCAAGATTATGGAGTATTAGCTGACAGGATACAAGACTTCAATCAGTTACAGTGATATCCGCTTAAAATTAATCTATAAGCCATTTATGACCTCTTGCTACATACATAACCAAGTATCAAGTAAGACAGACCACTTCAGGTCTTCAACCTTCATTCTAGAACCCAAAACCCTAGTTCGAGCTGAATCAAATATTTTAACAAACATCTGACATTGCCAATACATTGTAACTACATAATGCACTAATCAATAAATTCAAGAGGAAGAGTTTATTGAAATCTGTTTACTTTTTAGAACACCACCTTACTTTCTACCTCAATAAATCAAGATTAGTGGAGTATTGGCTGGTGCCACCTGGCGGGATACGAGACTTCGATCAGTTTCAGTGATATTTCGCTTAGAAAAAAAATCAATACGCCATTTTATGACCTCTTGCCACTTACATAACTAAGTATCAAGTAAGTCCATTTCAAGCTTTATTGTGGAACCCAGAACCAGAGAGTTTGAGCAGAATCAGATATTTAACTAGAATCTAAGTTTGCCATCAAGTTGTACAGAATCAGATATTTAACTAGAATCTAAGTTTGCCATCAAGTTGTAACCTCAGAATGCACTAAATCAATAATTTTCAAGTGGAAGAGTTCATTACTTGCAACTAGATCACCATATTCATCGTTGTAGATAATGGCTGCCTTGAAACCTGCGGCCTGGGCTTGTCTGACTTTATCTTCAAAACTACATCCACCCCTTATTATCAGCAAGAATAGATCATGGGTGCTATTTTTAACTGGTTCAACCTTGTTAGTCAAAGTCGAGCAGGCATCTAAAGGCTCCGCCACATACAATGTCCCACATTTGCCTGATCCCCTCACTGAGGGAGCTGATATTTGAAAAAGATACATTTAGTACAAATTACAACAGCATCAAAGAAAGTAAACAACATGCCAAAAAGAAGTTTTAGGAAAACATGACTAAGTTTCAATGAAAAAGCAACAGTAGCAGCAGTAAAATATCATGAATCAAATTATACTACATCCACAATTTCTTACTGTCAGAGATAAAGTTCAATCACTATAAGTTAGGATAGTGATTTCTATTAGTTAGGATAGATAAGTTTTGTTGCTACAGTTTGGGATATATAGCTAAGTATTAGCTATATTATCTCCCTATTCTTCTGTAGTTTCTTGTAAACAACTGTGTATATATTCAGCAATTCTACTCAATAGAAAGCACACTGAATTCTCTCAATATCTGATCGTGTAACATGGTACCAGAGCCTACAATGGAATCATCAACTCTCAACTTTCAGATTCCACCTCTACAACAACAACCTTAAGCACTCCAAGTCTTTTTGCTACTTTACCCCATGCTCAACTTTCTTTTTCTATAAAACTCAAACCAACAAACTACCTTGACTTGGAAAACACAAATTGTTCCTATCATCAAATGTTACAATCTTATTCAATCATATCAATGGTACACCAGCACCTCCCTCCACCACCATCAATACCACAAGAAGTCAATCAAACCCAAATTCTGAGTATCTAAAGTGGTTACAAGAAGACCAACTCTTACTAAGTTGGATCTTATCATCTTTAACCAAGGAAATTTTTCCTTTTGTGACTGGTTTAGATACTGCCTTTGAAGCTTGCACCACTCTCTCAAATGCATTGTGCATAAGCAATAGCCCTAGAAGAGTCCAATTACACATCACCTTGCAAAACATTACTCTTGGTGACAAACCACTGGATCAATTTCTTCGCGAAGCTAAGACTATCGCTGACGAGCTTGTCGCGGCAGGCACACGTGTCTCCTGATGAATTCAATGCCACCATTTTCCAATTACTTCCTTCTGATTATCATCCTGTCATTGCCACATTATCTTCAGAAAAGACATGGGTATCATTTTCTGATCTTTCTGGTAGACTTATAGTTCATGAGATCCTCTTGCAGAACTCTCGCAAACCAATCTTTGTTGTTGCCATTGTTGCTCGACAACACACTACATCTGCACGTCAATTCCATCAGAGCTCCCAGAAAAACAATAGTGCATCCTCTAAAGGAAACAAGACATGGTTTCATAATCCTTGTCAGATCTGTGGACTCAATAATCATCAAGCTAAGTGATGTCGCAAACGTTATGATCCTCCTAATAATATCACTGCCAATGCCGCCAATGTTAATGCTTCTTCCAATGATTGGTTTCCTAAAACTGTTGCATCTCATCACATGACTCCTGATTTGTCTGCACTTGAGATTCTCAGAGGAGTACAAAGGGCCTGACATGGTCACTATAGGCAATGGACATGGTTTGCACATTAAAAACATTGGTCACACTACATTATCTTCTAGTAATAATCAGTTTCATTTGGAAAATGTTTTACATGTGCCTGACATACAACAATTGTTGTCTGTTAATAAATTTGCTGAAGACACTCAATGCTCTTTGAAATTTGACTGATGGGTTTACTGTGAATTAATCAACAAACAAAAAGGTGTTGTTGAAGGGACTAATTGAGGACAGAATTTACAGGGTTCCTATTGCTACATTAGAGGACATTACAAGGCAGAGCAAGCCTTTTAAATCAGCATGGACTGCTGCACCCAATTGGCATACTCGGTTTGGTCACCAACAGTCTCCTTTAATGTTAATATAGGCTTTGTTTGCCTAGTAACTCGATAAAATCCTCAGGCCTATGTCAAGTTTGTTGTTTAGGCAAACATAGTCAGATTTCTTTACCTGTCACTGCCTCTATTAATGTAAGCCATTGGAATTGATTCAAGGAGATGTATGGGGACCAACTCCCAACTATCTTTTTTAATGGAAACAAGTATTTTATTCTATTTGTGGATGATTTCTCTAGTTATTATTGGTTATTCACAATTAAACAAAAAAATGAGGTTCTTTCTACTTTTGTTGAATTCCACAAATTGGTTGAAAACAGTTTCAAACCAAAATCATTAATGTCCAATCAGATTGGGATGGTGAATTTCATACTGTCAATACTTATTTGAAGGAACCTGGTATTCAACATCACATTACTTGTCGTCATACACATCAGCAAAATGGTCAAGTTGAAAGGAAAATCAGACACCTAATGGATACATGCCTCACCCAGCTCACTTATTCTGCAGTTCCATCTAGATTTTGGAAGTTCGCTGTGCATGCCATTGCATACTTAGTTAACAGGATCCCTACTCAAGTGTTTCAACATGTCTCACTATTTGAAAAGCTTCAGGACACTTCACCAGATTATGAATTGAGTCGTGTCTTTAGCAGCTTGTGTTTTTCTCTGTTACGCCAAGGACCATCATGGGTATGTCTGCTTCAATCCTCATGATAGTAAAATTTATCTTAGTAGACATGTTCATATTGATGAAACCTGTTCTCTATATAAGGAGAAAAAGTTGTTTGATTCCTATGTCCTAGGCACTCCTCCGGGGCAATTTATTTCCACTCATTGGCTCACATTAATTGCGTCAATACAGCAACCTGACTCAATTGTACCATCATCTTCGAAACTTCCACATAATTCAGTAGATTCTTCTAACAACAACAATTCTGGTTTTAGCTTCACATCTTCTAGTGCTTCTCAAGATCACATTAATTTCCCTTCGGAGCAGAAAATGGATATCCTTCCAACTCCTACTGAGCCATCACAACCACCTGGACGCACTTATCCAATGGTTCTAAGACAAAATACTAAGAAGAAGTTTCTGGTTTTCGTCTGTTTCGGATGATAAAAGTTAAATCTTCCTCTGTTACTCTTTCGAAACCAACATGCTACACAAAAGTACTCAAAGTTCCATCATGGAGAAAAGCTATGAGCTCTAAAATAACTGCTTTGATACAACATCAAACATGGGAACTTGTTCCTAAACCATCACATTCCAATATTGTGGGTTGCAAATGAGTTTTCCGACTCAAACACCATGTTGATGGCACCATCAAGCGGTGCAATGATCGCTTGGTAGTCAAAGGATCAAGTTGAGGGAATAGATTATGATGCCACTTTCAGTCCGGTTATCAAGCCTACAACAGTCCGAGTTGTTCTTTCCTTGGCAATCTCCAACAGATGGACTCTTCAGCAATTGGACATTTTCAATGCATTTCTCAAAGGAAACTTGGAAGCGGATGTGTATACGTCTCAATCTCCAGCTTTATTGATCAATGATGTCCTGATTATGTGTAAATTGAGGATATCAATCTATGGCCTTAAACAAGCCCTACAGGCTTGGTTAACTATTTATCATTACCCAATTTGCGAAACCAAATTAGTATACAAAAAAAGAAGATCAATTCCATTGCCAATAACAGAACGTCATGAGCCCTGAATGCAAGTTCTTTCAGTTCCTTCTGGACTAATCTCTCACAATGCAAATAAAGATCTGTTGATTCCTTTTCGTACAACAAAGGAAACAGTAGAGAAAGGGTAAACTTGCTTAACAAGAGTGAAGTTTCTTCTGTACAGAATGGTAGATAACTTCTATTTCCCAACAATGACCTATCGACAACTCCAAATTGCCAAAAACTAGATTGCAAATAGGATCTAGTTTACCATGTAACAGAGGCAGGTAAAATTAAACAAAAAAATTCAGTATACATAAGCTACTAAAACTTTTAAACAAACTCACCTACCAATTTCCATTCAATATCACTCCCAAACCATTGCAGTTTACAACACAACACAAACTATAACAAAGATCAATACTAAATACAAAACAAATAAGGGCATAGCAAAGTAAAAGTAAGATTTAACTCACCAAAATTAGCTTCAATGTCTTCAAACGATAAAGTTTCATTCTTTCCTACCAAAACCACATTACCAAGAACTCTACAACCCAAAAGACAAACAACACTCAAGTACCAAAATACCCACAAATTCATCATCTCTAACAAACCCTTTCTGCCAATTATCAAGAAAATATGAAGAAACCCAAAAACCCACAAAAACAAGTAGTATCAATTCAATTCACCATGTTCGACTCCACAAGCACATCTCAAATCTCACAAAACCCCACAACACTTTACGCTAATTTTCAAGAAAATCCCACAAAAAGGTAATCTTTTTTTTACTTTGTTGAAAGAATAGAAACATCAGCTTCCATTCTCTATCCAACAAGAAGGAAACATTCGCTTAGTGATAATTTTGGTAAATTTTTTTTCCTTTCCTTTTTCCCTTTTGGATGTTTTGAGAGAGGAGGAGAAAAAAAGAAGTTTTTGGAAGGATTTGTGAATTTTTGGTGACAAAGTACATTTAAGAAAGGGAAAACAATAAAAAAAATTGTTATTTTTATATAAAGTTTGATGGTTTATACAGTGTGTGCTCACTGTTGTGTGATGATTTTCTCGAGCTAAAAATACAAGAAGATAAATATAATACATAGTATTAACAACAGAAAGGGAAAAACAATTAAAAAGAGGCAAGGAAAAAAGGGGTAAATTATTGAAAGTTGAAAAAAAGCCAAAAAGGTGAATGGCTTTGATTATAGATTATACATGCACAAAATGACCATAATAACCCCACTCTGTTTCCCCAAGGCCTAACTCAAGTGGCAAAAAGGTGGAGAATTTGTGGCTTAGGTCGCAGGTTCAAGCTCCACACCATGCAAAGCGAAATCTGATATTTAAGTGGAAAAGGGTAGAGGGGTGGGCCCATTATCCACCGAGTTTAGAAGGCTGTGATTGATCGTTGGAGAGAGTGTATAAGAATAGTGTTGAAAATGTTTATTAGAAATGCATATGTTAGTTATATTTATACTAGTAAAATTACCCGCGCTTCGCGCGAGAATTTAATATCATGGAATTTATAAAATAATACTTAAAACCTATCAATCATTAATTAAACTAAAACACTATATTATCTTACATACAAGATTACGTAGTAACAAACATTAATAATGTAAAGGAAAATGAAAATTATTACATCTTATTATTTATCCTTTATAACATAAGCATAATTAATAACTGTAAAAATACATATCAAGATCTGTAACATAAGCAATGGTGTTAATGAGTCACTCAACATGAGCAAAGTACACAAATATTTAATTGTGAAGAAGTAGAAGATGAAGAAAAAGAAGAAGAAGAGGTTCAGAATTTTCGTTGTTTTAAAATGAGAGAAAATCCCTCTATTTATAGACAATAAAGGGTAGTGTGAATAAATATTTATTGTGCCTTATCGGAAAGGTTACAACTATTTGAAAAAGTTGCAACCCTTCAGAAAGGTCACAACCTTTCATAAAAATCACAACATTTCATAAAAGTCGCAACTCTTCATTAAAGTCGCAACTTTTCATAAAAATCACAACTTTTCATAAAAATCGCAACTCTTCATTAAAGTCGTAACTTTTCAAAAAATTACAACTTTTCATAAATTTCACAACTTTTCATGAAAGGGAAAGTCTAGTTTTGTAAATAAATAAATTAAAAGGGAATTTTGGTTTGTTGTGGCGCCACGTAGGCGGGCTTAATGTTCTCTTATTTATATATATATATATATATATATATATGATATATGATTAGTTATGTTGACATTATCTTTTATGCGACGTTTGATTTGGTGTATCTAAGCAATATGCATGGCATAATATGGAGTATATTCTTATATACTCTATCAAATGATCTCTCAGTGAGTTTTATTTTCATTACCCTTTTGTCCCTTTCCTAGTAATGATTTTTTCCCCCGAAAAATAGACATAAATCATCGTTCATCAAAATAATAGTAGGAATTAATTAATTTTAATTTTAAGCTAATGAATATAATTATTTTTGGCTAATCTATCGAATATGCAACTTGCCCCAAAAAAAATTGTGAAAAATTTGATAAGTTTTTCAGTAGAAACTTTAGAAATTATAGTGATTTTATTTTTGGAGATATTTTAATCTTCATGTTCTTGATATTATTATCACTATTTTCTTCTTCAACTGTTATTAATTTTTTCATTCTCGAATTTCAAAGATTACAATTGATTCTAAAAGTTATGTGCACAATGTCTGCCAGATTAGCATAACTGCATAAGATTTGAATTTTAATTTTTTCACTATTCCAAGACCATCAAATTAGGTAGCATTCAAATTCATAAATTAAAAAATTTGGTATAAAATTAACTTTCTTAGGTGACTTATTACTTATGGCAGTAATAATCCAATCATGGATATAAAAGGATACACTTTTGTTGTGTTTAACCATTTAATCTAGATTCTGAAATTTCTCACTTATAATAATACTATATATCATGCCTTATAGATAAACAAATTCTAAAC
Organism: Solanum chiquidenum; assembly: GCA_029582725.1. Classification (NCBI taxonomy): domain Eukaryota; kingdom Viridiplantae; phylum Streptophyta; class Magnoliopsida; order Solanales; family Solanaceae; genus Solanum; species Solanum chiquidenum. The sequence goes on from JAJOOS010006909.1 coordinate 49,982, forward strand.
AAACTAGAATCGTCTAGAATTCAAATAAAATAATTGATAAATAAATCAATTTTGAACATAAAATCTTTTTTTCTTTTTCATTAATTATACATTATTATAGTACTATTTGTCTAAGAAATTTTCAATATAATAGTAAGCATATGAACATAAATCAACAAATTCATTTTATTATAATTATTTGAGTCGAATTAAAAATTTCTTCTTACATTAAATATTATGAAAACATGTAAAAGATTTCAAAAATGACTCACATTTTTTCTCATTCATAATAATTTATAGGTATAGTTCGTTTGATTAATATTGATGCAACAACAATAATGATATGTATAATATAGTCCCATGAATAAAGTTTGGAACGCAGATTTTCAAGAACGTAATGATTTTTGCTCAAATGTTATATTTATATTGTGCAATTTTTTAAAGATATCAAAAGTTTGAGCTGAAACTCATTATCAAAATACTATCTCTATTCAGCGCACAAAAGAGAATAAATTAAAACTCAACTCACGTTCTTAAGGATCAAATCCCCTTTGGTCACTTCGTTTTAAAAAATTTCTTTTATCTTGAATTCAAAACTTAAATGACTTGATAAAAATAAAAAAAGTGATCAAAATAACATATGAAAAGAAATTATTTAAAAAATCTACATATAAGGCGCTAGTTTAGTGTGCTATATCAATTGCATAGACGGCCAAGTCCTTAACGAACGTTAAGGCCTATGGACTCATATACAACATTAAATTGATTCACTATATGAGTCATTAAAACTAGAAAAAAATCTGATTTTTGTAGGATTTTTTCACATTTTTTCTTTGACCTATATCTATAGTAAAGAAAAAAGTGCTATATAAAAAAAAATCATCAGTTTTTTTCTCAAAACTCTATTTGAAGGAGACTTTGGATGAGCTTAAAATTCATCCATCTCCTATTTTCAATCAACTTTCTTTGATCCACTCCTACATTTTAAAAATTAATATTTTTATCATTTTTTATCCAAAAATATCGAGCAAACAGACGGTTAAAATTTTATTATTTGAGATGGTAAAATCATTTATGATGATAAAAAATGTCCCTTATAATTGCCTACCATAGTTTAATGTTAAATTTAATTATTAAATATATAACAAATTAAAAAATAAAATAAGACGAATAAATAAAACAAAACAATTTTATCCAATAACAATAAGCAAATATAAAATGAGTTTAAATCGTCTAGAATCCAAAGAAAATATAAATAAATCTTATCAATCATGATCAATTTTAAATATAAAATGTTTTTTTATTTCTCTTAATAAGCACTAGTATATAAAGTTTGTTCTACTGGTCTAAAAAGAATCATATATATATATATATATATATATATATATATATATATATATA
>JAJOOS010006910.1:0-30592 GCA_029582725.1 Solanum chiquidenum
TATATATATACACACACACTCTTATAGTATCATTGACTAATGAGTAATTTTTTAACAAGAAACCTTAATGATACCATAATATATACACACACACACACACACTAATGAGTAATTTCTGAACAAGAAACTTTAATGATACCACAACAATATACATATATATCTTATAGTATCATTGACTAATGAGTCATTTTTGAACAAGAAATCTTAATGATACCAATACAGTATATATATATATATATATATATTGATTTAGTATCAATTAAGTGAAATTATCAACCTTAATGATATCAATACAATATATGATACCGATTTAGTAACACTTAAGCGAAAATTATCACCCTTAATGAATGGGGAGTATGGACTGTAATTATTTATGAGAGAATGGGTATTTCAGAAATTACTTTGGATTTGGGTATGAACTTGTAACTATTTTAGATTTTATGGCCCATTTATGTAGTTTTCAGTTTGAAAGCTCGCATCAATTTAGTTTTATTATATCATAGGAATATAATTAAACATAAATAAATTAAAATCACGAGGAAGATGTTTTTCCTTGTGGGAAATGTAAACTTTTTGGCTCTTTTCCTTTTTCTTTCATAACTCGACAACAAGAAGGGATTGCTCAGATGGTAAGCAATACTCTTCATCTTCAACTTCAAAGTTGAGGGTTCGAGTCATCAGTGGAGCAAAAAAAGTGGGAGTGCTCCTAGGTGGGGTTAGTCCGAGTATACCCTAGAGGGCTCTAAGGGTGACAATTGTGAATGATTATGGAGTTGTGAAGAAAAGGGGCCAATCATTCTTAGCTCCTTTCTGATATATAGTATATATGTTCAACAACATAATCATTAGTAGCTCTCATTCTTAAAGCCCTATAAGGTTTATTTGGACTAACTCTGTCCTAGGAGTTCCCATCTTTTTTCTTTCTTGGTGACTCAAACCTGCAAACTTGAGGTTTGTGCTCTAAGGGCTCTCACCACTAGAGTCCTCTAGCGCTTCTAAGTAGTAGTAGGGCTGGTATGAAGAAACTTTTTTTTAACCTTTCCTAAGAATTCCCACATTTTTACTCCTTGGGAACTCGATCCCATAATTTTGAGGTTGAAGGTCAGGCGTGCTTACTATATGTGCAACCCCTTCTTGTCTCCAAAACAAAAACCTTTTAAAAGTTGTTAAGGTCACTACAAATTGTGCAAATTGAGAAACTAACGTTAAGTTGTTGCATACAACAACATTATAACTGACATTTATTTCGCTATAATAAGTTCAAGTTTCAATTTTATTCTTGTCTTACAATAGTAATTAAGGTAAGTGAATTAATTATCAGGAATTAAAAAAAAGAAGAGAAGACTTGCTTTATTGGTAAATAACGCCTCGAACCCTTGATCTCATACTAGAAGTACAATCATTTTCCCACTAAAGCTAACCTTCTCCTTCTTTTGTATTGTACTTGAACTTAAATTTAAATCAAAATCTCAAAAAAAATAGAAACGATATGACTTATGATATTGGATCTCTACCTTGAATGCTTCTTATTACAATGGGCCAATTCATTCACAAGCTAAAAAAGCCCATTATGGCCCTCTACATTTGGCCCAATAATATAGAGCTCGTTTAGGCATTTACACTTCTATTGGAAAATCGACTGAAGAGGCTGAGCATGGAGGATTCCGACGAAGAACCGCCGCTCGCCGTCGAAATCAACGACGCCGTCAACTCTAATCAACTGAAGGAAATCTCAGAGCTTCCTCCGGTCGGCGTCACCGTCATCACCGGTTATCTCGGTTCCGGAAAATCCACTGTAATTTCTACTTCTCCTCTCCTTTTTCAGTTAATAAATTAGGTTAATTAGTTTGGAATTGAAGCGTAATAGTTGATTTTGTTATTGTTAGTTGATCAATTACATATTGAAAGCTCAACATGGGAAGAAGATAGCAGTGATACTTAATGAGTTTGGTGAGGAATTAGGAGTTGAGAGGGCAATGATAAATGAAGGGGAAGAAGGTGATCTTGTGGAGGAATGGGTAGAGCTTGCAAATGGATGTATTTGCTGTACTGTGAAGCATAGTTTGGTTCAAGCATTGGAGCAGCTTGTTCAGAGAAAAGAGAGGTTAGAGGATCTTGCTTCTCCATGTTTTATGATAGTAATTATTACTCACTCCGTTTCAATTTGTTTATTCTGCTTTACTTTTTTAGTTCGTTTAAAAAAGAATGTTTTGTTCCTTTTCTTACAACTATTTTGTTTCAATTTTGTGCATGACATGATTAAGACCACATTTTGATATATTTGACATATCTTTAGTTTTTAGTTTTTAGTTTAAGACCACAAGATTTAAACTCTGTGTCAAGTCAAAACCTATTGTATATTGTATTGCCCTTTTAAATACAATGTTTGTTTTGATTATTATTTAAACTTTATGTATCGTATTGTTAACTCTGTCGTATGTGACGATGAAAAGTGTCATTTTGTGTAACTACCGATTTAGTTTGATCACCTTATCTTTTTTTCCTTCATCTTGCACTTTCGTATTATTTAATAATCTTAGTGCAAGTCTGTTTTTACAAGTGTGTTCTTTGAATAATCATTCCTTACATGTTAAGTTTGGAGTAAGGCAACGGAATTCTGTGATTATTTGCTTAAGTATTTCACCTTATTCAAATGTAATGATGAGCAGTTATTTTGTTTTGCAGACTTGATCATATATTGCTAGAGACTACTGGTTTGGCAAACCCTGCACCTCTTGCATCTGTGCTTTGGTTGGATGATCAGCTGGAATCAGATGTTAGACTTGACTCCATTATCACTGTGAGTTTTGTGTTTTTGAATTTTCCTTATTTTCTTTTACTATTCTGTGCATGGAGAAAATAATTTTATCTGCGAAGTGAAGCCGCTTAGAATTTGTTGTTCTATGGTTTTACGCTTAGATATTGCGATTAAAAATTATTTTGCTGGTTAGATGTGTTTCTTAGGAATTGCTTATAACTTCATTTGCATACTTATTCTGTTTTCTTATATGATTAACTTCATATGCAACAGGTTGTTCTCATTGTTGCACTTCTTAAATCCTTGCCATTTTATTTTCCAGTTTTGCATAATTTTGGGTTTTAATTAGTTTTGCTTCTGTGACAGGTTGTTGATGCAAAGAACCTTCGGTATCAGCTAAAACCAAATCCTGACTCCTCTTCATTTCCTGAAGCTTATTTACAAATAGCTTTTGCGGTAATTGATATGTTAGTTTCTCCATTCAATCATCTCAGGTTTCTAATTAGGCTTTCAATCTTTTTTTCATCTTTCTAGTGGTTGTATTCCCATTCTTATAGGTGCTGACTTTACTTCATACAGTAGGTCTGGATTATGGATGAAATCATGTCTTAACTCTTATTTGTGAACTGTTGTGTGTAGGATGTTATCATTCTTAACAAGGTTGATCTAATTTCTCAAGATGACTCGGTAGCGGTGCTAGAGGAACTGGAGAAGGAAATACGTGATGTTAATTCCCTTGCTAATATTATTCATTCTGTGCGTTGCCAAGTTGATTTGTCAAAGATATTAAACTGTCAGGCATATGATCCTACTGTAAGCAATGATCTTTATACATGAAATTCAGCTATTCTTACTTGGCAGACGGAAAGCTAAATAATCTTCCATTTTCCTGATTTTTTAAAGCATGCTGCTCATCTTGAAGCGTTGTTAAAGGAGAACAAATCTCTAACTACTAAAGGCCTTCATGACAGTGAAGTCAGAACATTGTGCATCTGTGACGCACAGCAGATTGATCTTGACAAGGTAACTTTTTGAAAGGGGTGCTGGTATGTGCTTGCAGGGCTCTGATTTTTGCTAGCTACTTCCGAGTTTTCTGATGTAAAGCAAACAGGGGATTGCCAATGGCGTCTGATATCTTTTTCCTCTCTAAAAACCTTGTCCTTTGGGGGTCCTGTACATGCTAAAAGTTTTATGAATATCAAAGCACCTCAAAGCCATTTATTGTAGCCCATACATATTATTATCCTTTTTATGCTCAAGTTGTGGATTTACCATAATTTCATACAGAAAGGTTGACTATTCACTATCTTGGATCACTAAAGTCCTCATTCTCTTGTTGGCAATAGGTTCGTATATGGCTTGAGGAGCTCCTTTGGGATAAAAAGTATGGCATGGATGTTTACCGTTGCAAGGGAATTTTAAGAGTCAGAAACTCGGATGAACTCCACACTTTACAGGTAAGAAATCCTATGATAAAGATAATTTTCATCTCCACAAGCTGTAATCTGATAATAATATTTCACCTAACAAATTTGCAGTGCAGTAGTAAAGATTCACTGTCTCTTCATTATTTTTACAGAAATAGCACCGTCTGCAAAAATGAAAAGAAAAAAAAAACTCTTTGCAAATTTTCCTGCATAAACGGTAAAACAAGCCTCAAACCAAAGCAAACAACTTTACTTGGAGCCTTGAACTTTCAAATCATTTTCCATGGCCAGTCACTGTCATCTCTGCTCATTTTCTTCATCAACAGATTATAACACGATTTAACAGAAAATATCACATCATCCTCTCCCATCCAGTAAATCAAATCTTTCTGCAAGTTATCTAGTATAATATCTTCTGCAACTGATAATAGTAATCTGACTCTTTCAATTTCCCAACAGTAAAAGTTCTCCAGAACTGAAAATTCCCAGCTTCTACCATCACAACAATCCTACAGTTTCTATTAATAGCCAGGAATCTGGATGTACAAATCCGAGAATGTTTCTGCTAAAGTGCATTCCTGATTCCACTTGTCTTCCCCGTTCCCTGTGTCTGCTATGCAGATGTGTGTCTATATCTTTAGTATTGCAACTTTACCAGTTATGTGAAGTAGCACCAAAAGCTATTCAGGTGAAGCAAAACGTTATTATGTTAGGCTCTCTGGGTGTCTATACTTTGTGTTTTCGTTGTCCTAACATGTTTACTACTGGATCTGGCAGGGCGTGAGAGAAATATATGAAATTGTTCCAAGTCGTAAATGGAGAAACGAAGAGATTCAGATGAACAAAATAGTATTTATAGGTAAGCACATTTCAAACTATGAGTTGATATACAACTTTTTCTTCTTTTAATCTTGCCTTTCTTTTTCAGGCCGCTTTCTGAATGAAGAGATCCTTTTGCACTCATTACATACTTGTATTGTTGGAACTAATTGACTCGATAGAATTTGATTAAATCTTATTTTCTGTCGTTAGGATGGAAAACTAAACCAAGAACTCTCTATCTTTATCATCAATCATTATTTGTTTTATCTCGATGATTGACTTGGTTTACGAGAAATTCTCATCATCCTTGTCCATTACAATAGTTTCAATTGTTTGCGCTTTACGAGAGTCCATCATATTCTTTGATAATATTTCAATTGAAGATGTAATTGTTTGGGAAAGTAAAATATTTATTTTGGGTGGAGATAACTAAAACATCAAGTAACTAGTTTGAATGACATCCCAATAATATCTCCTCGCATCACGCGAAGAAACGCTAGAAGTGATCGTCATTCAAAGCGAGACTCTTGATTGAAAGCTAAATTGACTAAACCATCCCTCACAATTGTACGACTCTTAAACTAAACTTCAAATCTTGATTCCGCTTATGTCTTACAATACCTCATAGAGGAAAGCTTCAAAGTATACTTTAATACAAAAAACAAGAACTTTATGTGGACCCTAAAGCTAGATTGTCTTGTCGAGAATTGCATGTTCAAAAAACGTGAAAGAGTGTAATGATAGACTTAAAAAAAAATTGGTGTATGTTGGAGCAATTTTGGTTGCACAAAATTAAAGTACACTTGACACTATATATGGTATAGTATTTATAATACTACACTAATATGCTAACGGTCGCTGTAGGAGTTGGGCCATATATAAAATCAATTTTGTTGTCTGATTTTATTTTAATTCTATGATCATAAATTTAAAATATGTTGATTGCATCAAAATATCTTTTAATCTTTAATCTTGTGATCTTGAATGACTGGAAAGTTAGAATTGATTTTTTCTTTTTATATATTTTGATCATTAAGTTTTTCCTTTTATATAGGTTATCTATCACTTTCTTAAGTGAGCTTAACATAACCTATAACTGTTTTTTTTTTGTTGTTGTTGAGTTTTCATACGACTTTAAATATTAGCTTAAATTTAAATCAAAATTATTGAATTCAGTTGAACCTATAGCTCTTCAATGAACTTCTCGAGACGTCACAAATAGTGAACTACTGAATTATTCAATTAGGAACTATTTAATTTTCTATCGGATATCGGTTAACCCGTTAAAAAAATACCTCAAACCATTAAGAACCAATAGCCTGATAATAGTAAAAATATTTAAACCATTATCGAAATCGCTAAACCAATAACTCATCATCGATAAACAAATAACTATTTTTTTCAGTTTCGATTCGATTTTGAACAATGCTAATATACATTAAAGATAGTGATGCCCGACACTTTCAAATCTCGAATCTGCCTCTACGCTTTATATAGTGCAAATGTTTCATCTAATTAGGATCCAAATGTAAGTTTGGGCCTTCTAGTTTCTAATGGACCCAATTTCATCAAATTTGTTTTAATTGGGCCTCAATTGTATTTTCCTCAAGTTTTCATCTTCCTCGCCGTGAACCATTTTCCCACTCCACCGGCGGCCACCTTCCTCCACCGGGAAGACCTGAGTAAAAATTGCGATTATTGTTTCAGTAGGTTCGAATTCCGACTAGATTCCATAGCTGAGCCTCTTGATTTTTGCTATTTTGGGAACAAATTTGTATAGTTTGGAGCTTAAGCTTATGAGAGAAATCTCGGTACACCTCAAATCTACTCCATTTACTGCTTTCAATTTGTTTGGATGCTTCTATATTTTTGTTTTGATTATTACTTTAATTTAATTTTATTGTATCGTAACATTAATCAGTGTGATAGCGTAGTTACCTCGTTTTTTCTTCTCATTTTGTCTTTGTTTATCATTTCTCATATCTTTTGTTTGTCTTTCAAATTGCTAATGTGTGACGATGTGATGCATTATGAAACTATATGTTACAACCATCCAAACAAAGTGTTTGACTATGAATGTGTTGTGATTCAATTTTTTTAATATGTGCCCAATCTTAGGCTGTCACAAATTTTTTGATTCTCTATTTGTTAGAGAGAGGGAGAGAGAGAGAGGTATTTGAGTCTATGGAGTCTATCTTATCAATTGATTTTGGCTCTCAGGTTTATTTCTGGCTTTCGTAAATTACAGTTGGTTCATAGGCTTGTTTGATTATTTTATTAGCTTGCAGTGCACTTTTATACTGGTAGTATTTTTATATCAGTTTTCCTTAGTCCTGCTTAGATTTCACTTCTTTTGAGCTGAGGGTCTATCGAAACCACCTCTCTACTCCAGAGAGGTAGGGGTAAGGACTGCGTACATCCTACTGTGTCCAGACAGTATGTTGTTGTTGTTTCCCTTAGTCCTGTTCCTGTAGCTTGGTCTGAACTGGGATAATGCATTTCATGGTCTCATCTTTATTACCAAAAAAAATAAAATCTAGGTATCATCAGGACATATCCCTGAGCAAAAGAATGAAAGAGAGTAAACTAGCCATCACTGAGTATAGGTAAGGCTCACCAAAGCTGCTGAAAAAGTACCCAAATCTCTAGCAAGTGAATTTGTAATAAAAACTAACCTTGATTGATCTTTTTAATGATTTGTTTAACATAAAGGAGCAATAAACTAGGAACTGTGTGAAAAAAAACTAACATCTGATATCAAATGATGTTGATTAAAATGCAATAACTAGGAATTCAAACAAATAAATAAGAAACAGATAGAACACATGGATAGAAGTAGAAATTAGATTGGGGAGGACAGAACTTAGAAGAAAGAATGGATAAATCTAACAATTATATCATTAGACTTTATCCTTGGAAGAAGGAAATGAACTCATACAAGGAAGAAACCACAAGAGGTTCAATAGGGAGATACTAGGGATAATCCCTAAATACTCACCAGAAGGAGTATACTCCTCTTATCATCCAAAAGCTAACCCCCTAAAAGGGAAAAGGAAGAGACTATTTTCAGGTTCTAATTAAAGTTTCAATACCCAAATTTTCCCTCAGCTAACGCCTTCAAAATTGAATGGGTCGAAACTGCAAAAATATTCCAAATAAAAAAGATTTTTCCTTGACTTGATTTTTGGTTTCCACATCCTCTTAAAGCACTTATAACTCGATGACAAGTTGAAAGCCTTCAATGTCACGGGTGCTTCCGGTGCATACATCATTTTACGAGTAATATGTGTTCCAATACTAAGCTTTCTTTTCAAAGACCTTTATTTCATCAGAAGTCTTCAGCAGTAAAGCAACAGAATAGTGCTGGACAATTAATTGGAGTGAAATATCTTCTTAAAGATAATAGAGGATGTGGATCTCCAAAAAAAATGACAATCTTGGATGTGTTGATTACAGGGTTGCTTCCAGTTTCGCGGAAGATGTCACTTTTCAGGCTCTCTAGAAGAGTCAATCCTTTACTTTCTTTAAACAGGACTCATCATTATCCACTTTCCACATCCAGGTGATTAATTAGCTATTTTGCTTTTCTCTTAGTTCTTTTTCCCTTCTGGCATATCTGCATTGCCATGAGGTAATGGTAGTTGAGTGTGTCCCATATTGCTCAACCTATTCTTCATTGATTCAGGGAATATCTTGAAATTGTAGCGTCAAAAGATATAAATCTTGGGGCAATCAACAATAAATATGGACAAATCTTTGGTTTTGGATATCGAGGTTTCACATCAAGATGTGAGCTTAACAAATCTACTCTTCACAACTGCAAAGGGGCCTCCTTTTTGAGAGGGCAGAGTACAGTTAGGTCTTGGCCAGTGTTGAATCTTCGTCATCATTATGCAACTCAGGCTACTGCAACAGAGAATAAATCAAGGAAGATGCTCTTTTATTTGGTGGGTTTAGTTTTTGCTATGGTAGGGGCTAGCTATGCTGCAGTTCCTCTGTACAGGAGATTCTGTCAAGCCACGGGATATGGAGGTACAATTCAACGTCGGGAGGTCAGTTATTCTTCATTGATCTGGTTATAGATAGGCTTTCAGAGTCCTCTGAAATTAATGAAATTTACCACCTTACAGAGTGTTGAAGAAAAGATTGCCCGACATGGGAAAGATGGAAGAGTTACTTCTAGGTACTTCATATGTTGCTCGCTTGAAGATCTTTTTTATTGTAACTTGCAACTATATTTTGTTTATGGGTACATTTGAAAGTTTTTTGTTCACTCATGTTATTAAAAATCATTGCCTCGTCACTTAAAGAGGTGAAGTGATGCAAAACTAGGGGACATCTCTGCATGGGTGGAGGCATGCGCTCTATAGAAGTGTGTTCTCCAAACTATGAAGCCATACTGATACAAAGAAGAACCGGTCATTTCTTTAAATCTCAATGTTAAGGAGTTGCATTAATATTGACATTATGTCTTATTAGATGCTGAAATAAGCAATTTTTATTGCAATTTGATGTAATACTAAATGCAATGGGATTTTTCTTGTGAATGGTGCACTTCACTTCAAAAAAGAACGAGCTTTACTTTCACTTTTGTTTCAAGCTTCATGGACCTTGTCGTTTTTTTTGTGCTTTTCGCTTATAAGAAACATTGTTTCTCTTTAGTTCTTTCTGTCTACTTTCCTAAAAGATAGTGAATAAGAAATACAGTGGTGTTTCTTGAGGCAAATAATACAGATAACTTGTATAAATCCACCTAATTTCTAACCGTTCCACTGGCCCTTGGAGATTTCTCAATTATCAAAAGAAAAACATTATTTCTGGAAGAAATTTCTAATATGGTATGTTTTTAAGTGAAGCCTTTTTCACAATTTATTTATGTAACTCTTGTATAATGCATTAGGGAGATTGCAGTACAATTCAATGCTGATGTAGCAGACGGGATGCCTTGGAAGTTTACTCCAACACAGCGTGAGGTGCCTTTTCCGTTATAGGCATGTGTTATGTTCATTAATAGTTAATCAACGTACTAATGGTTTAGCATGCTTCCTATGTTCCACTTGATGTATTCTACTTATCTTGTGATTCAGGTAAGAGTAAAACCAGGAGAGAGCGCTCTTGCGTTTTACACTGCTGAAAATCGAAGTGCGACTCCTATTACAGGTGTATCAACATACAATGTGACTCCCATGAAGGTATTTGCTTATAAAATTAGGTGTAAGTGTAGTTTGTCCACCTCCCCTTGTTGTTCTCGATCATCCAATACAACCTTTAGGCAGCTTATGTGACTTGAAGACAGAACTCCCTAGTCCCTCCACCTATTGTCATATTTCAATGTTTTCCTCTATTGAACATCTCAAAACTGTAGATACTCCTCATAATTGTGATGTTATTTCTATTAGACAAGTCTTCTATTTCCGAGTCTATTCCAAACATATTATAGGTCATAAATAAAGGAATCTTTTCTTTTAAAAATAAAGTTAACTTTCATTGATGATGGCACCAATATGGTGCCACACCCTCTGTTCAAGAGCGTCACCCACATGAGGGTTTCAACTATGCGATACATAACTTAACCGTTCTCTCTAAAAAAAAAAAGGGAAGTGAAGGATGAGACCTCATGTCACTATGCTCTTTGAGAATGTGCATAGATCATGCATCTACTACTCATGACAGTTATATATTTTGTAGTCCAGTCGTTTGCTCAAAATATATTGTTCTGAACAGATTAGTATAATTGACAACCATAATGGTGATGTGCCTTCAATTTCATAGCATAGTCGCCCTAGCAGACCCATACTTAGTTGTCAAATTCACACATTTCAAAAACAGTCATAACTATGTGCAACTTGCACCCTCTAGCGAATTTGGTTATTTTTCATCTTTTATATTCTGATCGAACATCCATCTTAATTCATGGCATAAGCATTTCTGCGCCATTGAACTTGTGGTTTTGTTGGACATTAGTGGCATAATGTTCACTCTCATATAACACTGCTAGTCTTATAGTTGTTCCATAAAACTTACCTTTTCGTTTAGTAGGTATCATACTATCATATAAAACCTTGACAACCCTTTTCCATTTCAACCATACCATTTTCAATCTCACCTAGATATCTGTAAACAGTACTCAAGCACCACAACCCCATCTAATCTCACATCAATTTCACTCTTCTTATTTTGACTAAGCTCGTAGTGCATTCGGTCTTTTGCTTTTCTTACATCCCTTGCATTGTAGAATGATTCTACACAGTTCCATCTTTTGGTTGACAACCCTAATTGGTTGTCAATTAACACAATATATTACCGCTATTTTGTGTTGTGTTAGTTAGCTCATTAATAATTAGGGTAAACAACTTCGGGCTTAATGCTGATTCTTGATCTCTGTCTCATCAGGCTGCTGTGTATTTCAATAAAATACAATGTTTTTGCTTTGAGGAACAGCGATTGCTTCCCGGGGAGCAGATTGACATGCCTGTAAGTAGCTCCTCAACTTTCTTTGCCTGAAGATTATTGCATCTATCCCTCTTTTCATTCCAATGACACGTCAATCAACTTGCATTTGTAGGTTTTCTTTTACATTGATCCCGAGTTTGAAACCGACCCCAAAATGGATGGCATAAACAATTTGATTCTATCATACACATTCTTTAAGGTCTCGGACAAATAAAGAAGCTGCATTGTTCCCGCACCTGGGCATGGTCACCACCAGATATGTAATTTACAGCAGCAATAACTTGATTTTTGTGGCTGACAAGGGAATGAACAGTGAAAACATTGTTTCACCTGTAGTTTGTGTTATTACTAGACCAAAAATTCATTTATCATCCTACTACAATAATTTAAAAGAGAACATAAAAATATGAAATGGCTACAACAATTGTAGCCTTTTCTTTAGCCATATTTTGTCTTTCTGTTGTGTTGGTTGATAATTGTTAAAAACTAACCTTGTTATGTATTGTACTTGTATGAAATTTAAGATGTCAACAACAATCTCATGAGTTGAGTCTGAAGGTAAAGTGTACGACCTTATTCCTACCTAGTAGAGATAGATCGGTTGTTTCTAATAAACCCTCAATAGTTACAATAAACTAAAGATCAATATAGAACTTAACTTGAAAGGCCTAAATTTTAAGTACTTCTTTGAAGCGATTATTTCTTCTTTTGTTGTCCCTTTGACCTCGTTGATTATTTCTTCTTTTGTTGTCCCTTTGATCTCGTTGCTTTTTTCTCCTTCGCGTAGTAATTGTGTGTTCATATTCTTCAATGAATCTTGAAAGCCATTTTGGATTTCCAGTAGAAATCATGAAATATCCAATGGAAAATCCAATACATAGTCCACATCCATAGCCCCAAAGAATCGCCTTCCATTCAATGAGAAATTGAGAATCGATTTCTTGATCTAGCAATGATGATGTATCGTTTCCTTCTTCTACCCCATTATTATGACAACGTCTCGTAACTGGGTATCCATGTAATCCAATATTACCTTGGAATGCATATGAATTTTCCTCAAAGGTATCAAATTGACGTCCTTGAGGTATGCATCCTGTGAGAAGATTGTAGGAGAGATTCAACATTTCAAGATTTGAAAGAGAAACAAGTTGTTTTGGTATCTCTCCTTCAAGCGAGTTGACTGATAGGTCCAATACCTCAAGTGCTTGCATCTTTGCTATTTCTACAGGAATGGGACCAGAAATTCCGTTGGAGAAAGCAGAGAACACTCTTACATTGATCAAGTTACCTATTTCTGGAGGAATATGACCTGCTAACTGATTTGAATCAAGATAAGTTTCAATAAGATTGACGAGTTTCCCTATTTCTACAGGAATGGAGCCAGAAAGGTGATTTCCATAAAGATACAAATAGGTCAAGTTGTTCAAATTCCCTAATGAAGTAGGGATAGAACCTTCAAGAAAGTTATTATTTAAAGCTAGCCGAGTAAGAGACCTTAGGTAACCTATTTCTCTTGGAATCGAACCATTTAACTGGTTCTTAGAGATGTGGAAGGTCTTCAGCTTGGCTAGTGAGTTGATTTGTGGTGGGATTGTGCCTGAAATATAATTGTTAGACAAATCAAGACGAACAAGATTAGTGAGTTTACCAATTTCAGGTGGAATGATTCCGGAGAAATGATTTATACTAAGATTAACATATTCAAGAAAAATGAGAGTCGAAAATGGAAAATCATAGAGTGTGCCAATAACACTTGCATTTGTAATATCCAAAATGTTTACCCTTCCATTAGAACATTTAACTCCATTCCAATCCCTGCATTCACTAGAATTTTGTGTCCATGAAGCCAATAATGAATCATTCTTATAATGCAAAGTTGATTTCCATTTTAGGAGAGAAGTTGCTTCCTCAATAGAAGCAAAAGTATTTGTGAAGAGATATAAGAGAGTGAAAAAATGAAGTAGAGGAAATATTTTGGTTACCATCATCATAAATTTTCAGTTGATTATTTTGGTTTTTTATCAAGAACTTGTATTTTTTTTTATATTGTAGCAAGTCTTGCTAGTCAATGAGTCTACATTTCTCAGCTTGTGAAACACGAGTAGACTTTGGAGTCAAATGACTTGTGAATTGGCAAAAGTTTTAATGAAGATGTTGAAATTACAGTATTGCAGAGTTTGAATCAATGAGTCAATGACTTTTGTCATATTCAATGTATTCTACCAGTGACGTTTGGGGAGGGTAGAGTGTGCAGATTTTACCCTTACTTCGTAGAGATAAAAAGTTGTTTTAATAAGATTGACGAGTTTCCCTATTTCTACGGGAATGGAGCCAGAAAGGTGATTCCTGTAAAGATACAAATAGGTCAACTTGTTCAAATTCCCTAATGAAGTAGGAATAGAACCATCAAGAAAGTTATTATTCAGAGCTAAATCAACAAGAGACCCTAGGTAACCGGTTTCTCCTGGAATTGAACTGTTTAAATGGTTCTCAGAGATGTGAAAGGTCTCAAGCTTGGCTAGTGAGTTGATTTGTGGTGGGATTGTGCCTGCAATATAAATGATGGACAAAACAAGACAGATAAGATTAGTGAGTTTACCACTTTCAGATGAAATGGTGTGAGAGAGATGATTTATGCTAAGACTAACATATTAAAAAAAAAAAAAGTGAGAGACAAATGGAAAATCATGGAGTGTAACACACACGAAAACAAAGAAAATTCTGAATTTTAATTTCATAATCCTTCAATACTAAAAAGGGTGGCGTGGATCCTCTAGAGGCGATGGATATGGTTCACTAGTTCATTACGAATGATTTAAAAAAAATATTGATCAATTGAAGCTCGTCAGTAATATTTCTAAAAGTTTATGGACTTTACACACGGAAAAATTAAAAAAACTCGGAATTCATATTTTATGGACCACTAAATGCGATAAAAAATGGTGTGAATCATATAGAAGCTACGAGTATGGTTCACCATATCATTACGAATGATCCTAGAAAAAATTTCGTCTAAAAGAGCCGGTCGGTAATATTTTCAAAATTTATGAACTAATTAATACTCACGAAAAACTAAGTAAATCCCGAATTCTTGTTTTGTGACCCCTAAGGCACTAAATGTTGTAAAAATTGGTGTGAATATTGTAGAAGTTATGAGTATGGTTCATCAGGTCATTACAGATGATCCTAAGAAAAGGGGATCAAATAGAGCCAACCAGTCATATGTTCAAAAATTCATGAACTAACACATATGTGAAAAATTGAGAAAATTTAGAATTCATGTTTTGTATAATTGTATTAAGTCTAGTCAAATTTGAAATTAAACTTAATTTGGTTAAGTGTAATATAAAGCTTGAACTAATTACCAGAGAAGACTTCATGAGGAATATTTTTTCCTTTTGGAAAATCCCCCTTTTTTTGCTCTTTTTCTTCACAACTCCATAAAGGTTTCTTCGGAGCTGACAAAAGAGGTAGCTCAGATGGTAATAATTTTTCACCTCCAACCTCAAAATTATAGGCTCGAGTCACCAACAGAGCAAAAAGGGAGGGAGCTTTCACCTTTTTGCTCCCTTGACGATTCGAACCAGAGATCTCGAGAACGAATGTGGAGGATGCTTACCATCTGAGCAACTCCCTCTTTGTTATTGAAAAAGCCTTTATAAAGTTGTGAAGGAAAAGAGAAAATGAGCAACAAAGTTTGCATTTCACAAATGGAAAAAAATCTTCCTCATGAACTTATGTTATTTATTTATATTCCTCTAATAAAACAAAATTGATGCGAACATTAAAACTTTGACTCTTCATTAGTGAGTTTACCAATTTGAGGTGAAATAGTGTCAGACAGATGATTTAAGCTAAGACATATTTGAGAAAAGTGAGACAATAATGGAAAATCATGGGAGTGTAACACACACGAAAATTAAGAAAATTCTGAATTTCTATTTCATAATTTCTAAATAAAAAAAAAGGGTGGCGTAGATCCTCTAGAGGTGATGGATATGGTTCACTTGATCAATTCAGAATTCATATTTTATGGACCTCTAAATGCTATAAAAATGATGTGGATCATGTAGAAGCTATGAGTATGATTCACCAGATCATTACGGATGATCCTAAAAAAAATTCAGCATAAAAGAGTCGATCAGTAGTATTATTATGAATTAATACACACAAAAACTGAGAAAATCATGAATTCATATTTTGTGACCCCTAAATACTATAAAAAGTGGTATAGATCATGTAGAGGCTATGAGTATGGTTCATTGGGTCATTGCGGATGGTCCTAAAAGAATTGGATCAAACAGAGCCAGCTAGTAATATTTTGAAAAATTCATGAACTAATACACACGAAAAATTGAGAAAAAATCTAAAATTCTTGTTTCGTGACCCCTAATTGCTAAAGCAAGTGGTGTGGATCCTCTAGAGGCTATGAGTATGGTTCGCTAGGTTATTATAGATGGTTCTGGAAGTATTTGCACCAAAAGAGCCGGTTAATATTCCAAAAAATTTATGAACTAATACACACGAAAACTGAGAAAATCCTAAATTTTCTGTTTTGTGACTCCTAAATGCTATAAAAGGTGGCATGGATCATGTAGAAGTTCTTGTTCACTAGCTCTGATGCAAAAAAAAATCAGGTCAAATAGAGCTGGTTAGTATGAACTAAACACACAAAAAATTGAGAAAATCTTAAATTCATGTTTCATGATCCTAAATGCTAAAAAAAAAAGTGGCATGATTCCTCTAGAGACAATGGTTTATGATTCACTAGATTATTATGGATTATTCTAAATTTTTTATGGCACTTGTACAATTGTATAAAGAAAAAAGTAAAACAGAATGTTTGCATAATTATATATTATATATTGCACTTGTACAATTGTATTTAGTCTAATCGAATTTGAAATTAAACTTAATTTGGTTCAAGTGTAACATAAACTTGAACTAATTATCAGAAAAGACTTCATAGGGAATTTTTTTCCCTTTTGGAAAATGCCCATTTTTTTGCTCTTTTCCTTCACAACTCCATAAAGGTTTCTTCGGAGCTGATTAAAGAGGTTGCTCAGATGGTAATAATCTTTCACCTCTAACCTCAAAATTATAGGCTAGAGTCACCAACAGAGCAAAAAGGGGAGCTTTCACCTTTTTGCTCCCTTGACGAATCGAACCAGAGATCTCGAGAACGAATGTGGAGAATGCTTACCATCTGAGCAACTCCCTCTTTGTTACCGTAAAAGCCTTTATAAAGTTATGAAGGAAAAAAGAAAACGAGCAACAAAGTTTGCATTTCACAAATGGAAAAAATCTTCCTCATGAAGTTATTTACTTAAATTATATTACTTATATTCCTCTAATAAAACAAAATTGATGCAAACCTTTAAACTTTGACTCTTCACTAAGGTTACATTCATAAATTTCTACAACTCATATTTGATCCTTCCAGCTAACAGATCTATTTGATCTTACTTTCCTCCGACAAGCTCATTCTGACACTACATAAAAAATTATCTTTAGCAACGATTAATTAACGACAGTAATTTAACTGCCGCTAAAAACATATTTTTGCCGTTAAAGCTGTTTTTGTTGTAGTGTGATCTTAATTATACGTAGTGTATTGAAATCCTAAAGCACTACCACGATCCTTCAATACATACTTTTTTTGTTTCATTTTACTTGATCCTTGTATCAAATAAATGTTTCATTTTACTGAAACATTTCCTTTTTAGAATGACAATGGAGCTAATATGGATATGATATGAAAAGAAATTAAACATTTATAGTTGATAATTGGATAATAAACTTCATATTTTAGCAAACTTTTTTTAGTGAGATCTATAGATATGATATTGAAGCAATGTAGGCAAAATAAAATGTAGTTGTGATATATTCCTAAAACCCTAACACAATGATGATAATTGATGAAGATCATACTCTAGGGTTCGAGCTTGGGTATGGAGAAAATTATGTTGGGAGCATCACCCCCGAATGAGCCATGTAATGCATGATCCAAATTTAGTTGGAGCTCTAATATGAGCTCCAAATATATAATCATAGTTGCCAAACGAGATATTAAACAATGGGAAGAACTGACATATGATTACAAATTCTTCTCTATCGATCGATGAACAACTTGTGTGTTATTATCTATACAACTAAAGCATTACTCAAAATCAAATTTAACAAGTACTATATTTTATATGAATATTTTATTTGTGAGTTTGAGACTTGATCAGAAAGTAGTAACATATGTAATATTATTTTGCAAATATGTATGTACATCAGAATTTTTAAATAAAATAAAAATTTTAAAAATTATAAAATTATATCTTCTAGAAAAAGCGAGACTCAATTCAATCCACAGCCCACATAGTAATAAATTGAGTGTTTGTTGGTTTAAGGCCCAACCTAGCCCTATCCATTAAATTTTAAAGCACTTATAGATTGAATCAGCCCATATTGACAGCTCTAATATTAAAACTACCACTATAAAAGGAAAAGAAAACCCTAATATCAAGAAGAAACTAGGGCTCTTCTAACTCTCTCAATTTTTGAAGGAGTAACACCCATCATTTTCAAAAGATTTTAGTTTCTCCTTAGATGTGTAGGCTATATTAGCCAAAACAATGTTTTAATTTGGTGATTTGGGCTCTTTGGAGAAGTTAGCCAATCTCAAAAGGTAAGATTTTTTCTATATATGCTAGATATCATGATTTAGGGTTTTATTTCAAGATTTAGAAAACATGACTACTTTTATTGGGTTGAATGTGTTATGTGTTTCTATTTGTTTAGTGAGAATTGATTTTGTAAGTCACTTCCATTTTTTTTAGTTTTATGCATTAAAGATCTTCATTTTTACACATACGAAAAGATCTCAAAACACCATTTTTTCTATTCAATTTATAACTTGCATAGATTTCATTTTCTCACTTGTTTGGTGTATAGGTATGAGATGATTTTTTTTGGAAATACTAGAAGGTCAAAGTATCGGTCGGAGTAAATCCTAATCTAAGTTGCTCGGACTTAGATGTGGATATCCGACATAGATATAGATTAGGGTCAAATTCAAAAAAATCTAAATTTTAAGATTTGTGGTAACGATCAAGTTAGTTACACGGGAGATAAGTGTTTCTATTTGTTTGGTGGATGCATGAGATGAAAAAAAATAGAAATACTAGTAGAAGTTTTGAGGAACTAAGATCACTTTCCCTTTTACAAAATTAATAAAATCTTTTCAGATATGCATATGTTTTTGTACTAATTCTATGTTTGTGTATATAAGATTTATATTCTCTTTATCTTAGATTTTCCAAATTTTACATGCATGAGATTGATTTACTTTGTGTATTGTCAATTTTAGGGTCTCTTTCATCCGGGGTACTTGTACTTGACATCCATTTTACAACTAAGATCATGCTCTGATTATTGAGATTTATGGCAAGTATGACTGTGAATTTGATTAGTGGGATTAAGAAAAGGTAGGTTACCTCTATGCTAGGTCTTCTAAAAGCATATCGAGGAGCTTACCTTATCCTAATCCTATTATTTAAGTTCATTGTCCTACTTGTCAAGCTTTGGTTGAGATTTATGGCAAGTAGGACTGTAAATTTGACTAGTGGAATTAGCCAGAGGGATGTTTCCTCGATGCCAGGCCTTCTAAAAGCATATCAAGGTAGCGGTTGGTGTGTAAAGTGTGGTGGCATTGATTTTCAATCACAAACTACTCTAGAAAAGTGTTGCGGTGCATAATTGTTACCTAGATATACCTTTGGAAAACCTGTCACAGAGGAGCTTACTTTTCCTAATCCTATTATTTAAGTTCATTGTCCTACTTGTCAAGCTCTGGTTGAGATTTATGGCTAGTAGGACTGATTGGTGGGATTAGAAAAAGGTATGTTTCCTCTATGGTTGGTCTTCTAAAAGCATATCAAGGTAGCAATTGGTGTATAAAGTGTGGTGACATTGATTTTCAACCACAAACTACTCTAGAAAAATGTTGAGGTGCATAATTGTTACCTAGATATACCTTCGAAAGACCTGTCATAGAGGAGCTTACTTTTTCCTAATCCTATTATTTAAGTTCATTGTCCTACTTGTTAAGCTCTGGTTGAGATTTATGGCAAGTAGGACTGTGAATTTGATTGGTGGGATTAGAAAAAGGTATGTTTCCTCTATGGTTGGTCTTCTAAAAGCATATCAAGGTAGCAACTTGGTGACATTGATTTTCAACCACAAACTACTCTAGAAAAATGTTGCGGTGCATAATTGTTACCTAAATATACCTTCGAAAGACCTGTCACAGAGGAGCTTACTTTTTCCTAATCCTATTAAGTTCATTGTCCTACTTGTCAAGCTCTGGTTGAGATTTATGGCAAGTAGGACTGTGGATTTGATTGGTGGGATTAGAAAAAGGTATGTTTCCTCTATGGGAGGTCTTCTAAAAGCATATCAAGGTAGCAACTGGGGTCGCGATATTGATGTGCAACCACAAACTATACTCTCCAAGAAAGCGTTGATGTGCATACTAATCAGAACAAAAATATTGATGTTCATATCGTTCCATGAGCATGTTAGCTGGGGCAAACAAACTATACGTTTTGGAAGCTCAACAATAAAGAAAGAACTTTGCTGCAAAAGTAGTTTTTTTTCTTGATTTCCCATCTGGTGTTTGATGTAGCAAAAGAAGTAGTTACAACATAGAAAGAACTTGTCATCTCATTTTTTCCAATTTTGAAATTGAATCGCGTTTTGTATTGAAGAACTATTGCCATTATTCAATATTCAATATCTTCATCATTTATAACCTTCACATAATTTTTTTTTTTTTTGGAAACGGCTGAAAAAGGCGATGACAAGGAAAATCGATTTTTGGCATCCCGTCACCACCTACTCTACCGATTTAGCCTCCCTTACGGGTTAATTTCACATCATTCTTGTACCTAGCTTTTGATTAATTACACAAATACTTGTAGGATAATCATTTGTGTTGTTGAAATTTTGAGATTCAAACTTCTAAATTTTGACTGTGAATTCAGATATAAAAAACTTTTAAGATATCAAACTTTTTTTCCAACTTTAAGCAATAAATATTACCGCCCTCATATTTCGATTGGCTTTTTTAAATACCTACTTAGTCCTCTCAAATCTCATTAATTAATCTTCATCGTTTTTTTTAGTGTTATTTCTTTATAGAACAACTAAATACAACCCTAACAATATAACAAGAAAAAGAGAGAAATAATTATAAGGCATACAAGTTAATAACGTTACATCTAGCTACCAAAATTTTGTTAACGTCTGATGGATATAAAAAAAACACTCACTTTTGATCATTTTGGTGGTGTTTATATGATCATTTTGTAAGTTGGAGTGTTTGATCAACTGACACAGTGGAGACGGGGACGTCACAAATAAATTTTGATGGTGTTTATATGATCATTTTGTAAGTTGGAGTGTTTAACTGACACAATGAAAACATGTTAACTTGCCAATTGAGGTTAAGTTTAAGTATATATTGTTTATATATGATGCCTCTTTTTTTAAAATGAAACACATCATCAATACTTATTAGCACTTTAAGCAATTTTATCTAAATATGTATAACTACTCATTTATAAAATTAATTTTAGCACATACAGCTTATCAGTTATTTACAATCAGCTAATAATAAGTTTGTTACCTATTTTCATGCTATTATACAAATATTTTTGCATGATCAATGGTATATGTACTAATAAAGTGATCCAAAGATGGAGATTTAGTCAAATCCTCCCACAATTCTCTCATTCATCCACTTTCCCTTTTCTCACGCTTTTCATTTCCTTCTTTAACTCCTTCAAAACATCTACCTATCTAATCTCATTTGTAAACAAAAAAACTATATTTTAATTTTGACATTTGAACATCACACCTATTTATCTTGTTTGTTACTACAATTTGCATTGAAGATGGCTTCTCAAAAGGAAAGAGAAACTCATGTTTACATGGCCAAGCTCGCGGAGCAAGCTGAGCGTTACGATGGTTAGTTTCATTTCTTTCCCCCTCTTCAATTTTGTACAGTCAAACCTCTCTATAACAATATCGTTTGTCTGGATATCTTTTTGGATGTTGTATATAACGAAATGATGTTATAGAGAACACACAATATAATATGAAAAATTAATCGTTATAGTGAAATGTTATAGAGAGGTTTGACTGTACTTGAGACGGATTCTTGATTTAGAAGTAGTAGGTACTCCTATTAATTTTTTACATTTTAAGATTTTTTTAAAAGCGTTTTTTTAATACATATATGTAGTCCAAGATTGTTTATATATGATAGATTGGTTTGCATCTTTGTTTTAGTAATTTCTATGTACAAGATTTGAGAAATGGAACATATGAGTACAATGTGATTGTGCAATGATGAAAAATTGGTTAATTACTCGTGATATGCGTCAAAGTAATAAGTGCATGACATGTGTCTTTTACAGGGTGATATTTATGATCTTAGTGTGATGTATGGAATATATGACGAAGGTAGATCTATTGATTACCTTTCATGGCATGTAGGCACAATTTAGACATGCAATTGCTTCGACTTGAATGATCAAGTGATGACTCAGACAAAAAGAAGAAAAAACTCAAGTGGCATTTATTCTTGATTCCAATTTCCTTCAACAAAGAAAGTGATTTTCTGATATAATAACTATTAGTTGAGCGACCATCTGAAAAATCAACTCGAAGATAATTTTTTGTTGATTGATAACTAAATAGTTAAAAGTTGAATCTTGGTTTGTGAATATTGCATAGTTCTTAAATGGAATGTATAAATCTTGATTTTACAGAGATGGTTGAGAGTATGAAGAAAGTTGCAAAACTTGATGTGGAATTGACAGTGGAGGAAAGGAACTTGCTTTCTGTTGGCTACAAGAACGTCATTGGAGCTCGAAGAGCTTCTTGGCGTATTATGTCTTCCATCGAACAGAAAGAAGAGTCGAAAGGGAACGAGCAAAATGTCAAGCTGATAAAAGGCTATCGTCAAAAGGTCGAGGAAGAGCTCTCCAAGATTTGCTATGATATTCTTGAAATTATTGATAAACATCTCATTCCATCTGCTGGCACTGGTGAAGCTACTGTCTTCTATTACAAAATGTAAGTCCATCGAGTTTTCTTTTTGAAACCGTGCTTCCTAGTATCATCCCTATGTTCACTGTTATACCATCATTTGCTCTGTTATGATCAATGGGCGAGGAAATGAACATGAATGATATTGAAGTGTAACTCTTCACGAGGGTGTTAAAAGTACAATGAAATGTCTTAAAGTTGAATATTGCGGCCAAGAGTGTAGCCTAGTGGTCAGTGAAAAGGGGGAGAATCATGAGGTCTCTCAAGTTCAAATCGGAGGAAAAAAACACTAGGTTGATTTCCTGCCATATGTCCAAGTCTTGGTGGATAGAGTTAATTGGTACATATGTTGGTGGGAGGTAGAAAATACCCCGTGGAATTAGTCTATATGGATGGAAGTTGGCTAGGGAACTACGATTTGAAAAAAAGAAAAGAAAAAGAAGTTGAATATGGTTCGTGAAGAATCTGGCTTACCTATAATCTCCCAATCTCCTTACCTGGGAGAGCGCAAGGAGATTTATCATCAATATGATGATTGGAATGAAAACCATAAGAACGACCGTGATCCTTGTGGCCCAAAATAATCAAGCCATCATCAAAACTAACACAAACATGAGACTTTTTAGTAGCGCCAGTGAATCAGATGTTCCAAAATCAAACTCTTTCAGTTTTCGATATATTTCTAATAGATATACCTTCTTATCTTTGTGACTCTGATTCAGGAAAGGTGACTACTTTCGTTACCTCGCTGAGTTCAAGACTGATTCCGAAAGGAAAGAAGCTTCTGAACAATCATGGATGGGCTATGAGGCAAGTTACTTCTTCTTCCATCTTAACTGAAAATGCACGATCAGTCGATTAATCGATGCACATTACTTGGGATGCCACTTGATTTTGCATCTTTTTGCTTCTTTTAGACTGCTACTGCCGCTGCAAACACTGATCTCTCTTCAACTCATCCGATTCGGCTTGGTCTTGCTTTGAACTTCTCTGTTTTCTACTATGAGATCAAGAACTCTCCTGAAAGGTAGCATTTTTAACCAACCTTGCTTAATACAACAACAACAACGTACCGAGTGTAATCCCACAAGTGGCGTCTGATCATTTAATATTGTACATATATCATGATATAATAAAATGATTAAATATTGATGACTCAATTTGCAGGGCATGTTACTTGGCTAAACAAGCTTTTGATGAGGCAATTGCAGAGTTAGACACTTTAAGTGAGGAATCGTATAAGGACAGTACCTTAATTATGCAGCTCTTGAGAGACAACCTCACTCTATGGACTTCTGATTTGCCTGAAGATGGAGGTAATTAATTAATTAATTATCCTAAACAACTAATATAAAATGGATGAAGGCGATCCATGATGTAACTGGTAAAACTGTTGCCATGTAACCTAAAGGTCACGGGATCCATCTGTGGAAACAACTTCTTGCAGAAATGTAGGATAAGGCTTCATATAATAAACCCTTGCTCAAACTGCGTGCATAGTAGAAATGGTCTATCTTTGTAATGATATACACATACTATTTCTACTTTTGCTACTTTAACCATTAAAGTATAAAAATGCGGTAAAGATTTAAAAGTTATATGCACAGACAGTGTAAACACACCCTTCATCCCTATTTGTACAAATAGAATTGCCTATTTATAGAAAATGGTAAAGAGGCTTCTACGATATCATCGACCGTAGAGAAATAGAAATGAAGTGTTGTTACCTTACCTACTTGACCTTGTTTTTCCTGGCAACAAACATGCATGAACCATTTCACGAAGTATGGGTCCAGATAGTCCAAAATCTCGATAGTTAGCTCTCAGACCTCCAGTCAAAAAACAACGTCGATGAAGGTGTGTAGGTGCTCTATTCCATTAAGGGGATTGTAACTTTCCATATTTTTTTGTCACTCAACGACTGAACTTTGCTTATTTCTTTTTCTGAGGATCGACGTATCAAATAATTTTCCTTTTCCAATTTTTGCCTTTTCTTCTCCCTCTGAATCAAACTTTTCATATAATAGGACAGGTACCATATATACCATTGTCATCAAGTTACAAATTAATGCTTATCGAGAGATTTAGTCGCAACCACCTTATAAATGACTTGATTGTGTAAAAAAAAAAAAGTAACTCGTCAGTGCATAGAACTTAAACTCACGCAAGAAAGAAATCTTTTCGAAGCAATACTGAAGATAAACTTTTTGTATAGGTGAAGAGAATGTGAAGACTGATGAACCAAAAGCTGTTGAACCAAAATCTGCTGATGCAAAATCTGCTGAAGCAAAATCTACTGAGGCAAAATCTGTTGAAGCTGAAGTAAGTTGCATAACTTAACATACTTACATATTTTGAAGTTTACAACTTATGACTCTTCTAATATCAAATTTTTATTTTCTTGGCATCATCATAGGAGGCATCAAAAGATAAACAATAGTCGATACGCGCAACAAATTACTAGAGGATTTAAATTTTGTTTTCTCAGTTTTACAAGACAACCGCAGATGCAATTTATTGAATGATCATCTGATAGTTTACTAGTTTGAGACTTATTCATTGATTTTTTTGTTTTTAATTTACTCATGTTGTTTATTGTGGAAGAGTTATCATCTAAACAACAAGCACATTTTGTATTACTTAATAGTATCTTCTTTCTTTTTTATGTTCAATCATTTATAGTCATGCGTTGTCTTGCTTTTCGTTCATATTAGTCGTAGTAGTATTACTCTTGTAGTTTTCTTGTTCTTTGATTTATGTTACTATCTGTCGATTCCTTGTACCTCGACTATTGTATTGTTTTGTTACTATATGTTGTTTTTGTTATTATCTGTTGTTACATTCTTCCAAATATTTCACTTTTTAAAAAATTTATGGAATTGGAGTTGAAGATGAAATTGTGTTTGATTAATTTTTTGCAAAAAATGGAATAATGTCCATATTACAACTTCAAAAGCGAAAAGTTAGTTGGAAAACAACTTACTCAAGTTGAATTTGGAATTTTCATGATCAAACATTGATTATAAGGTAAAAAAATGATTTTTTTAAAAAAGACGTACTTTTCATGGCCAAACAGATATTCGAGATCAACCATTTGTATCAACTAAAGCTTAAACAAATGAGAAACATGCACCATATACCTCCATCAACCAAAGTGGCTTGGACAAAAGAGGAAAATGCACCTAGTTGTCATCTCTGCTGGAATTCAAACCTCGTGATCGGTATTGGAAACATCCTTCGTTCCTCGATTCATTCCTTAAATTCATCATAATCATTTACGATGGGTGGATAAGCAAGAAGGAATCCCCAATGGTTAGACTAACTAACAAAGAAGGTTAGCAAAGTTCCTGCTATAGTGAAGTGAAAGATCTTTTGTAACTCTATGATCATTGACCACTAAGTCATCCCTTTGGGGCATTTGTAAATTTGTGTCACAAGAAAGAAATATACCATGAAGCTATTTAATTAACCATGTTAGATAAAAGGATAATGGCTGAACAACCACAGCATTTAGTACAAATAAACTCTAGCCAATGTACATTTTGCATTATACAACAAATTGACTAAATTAAAAAGAGCAGCCCGTTGCACAAAACATCTTGCATTCACACAAAGTCTGGGGAAGGACTATACCCAAAGAGCGTGATGTAGACAACATCTCTAAGCACAAGGGATGTTGATACTTCACAATGGATCCAAATACAGAAAGAGGTGGGGGGTGGGGTGGGGAGGAGGATTCTCTATGAAAGTTCAATATCCATATCGATTCCAAACTAGCTCAAGGCTCCTCCATCAAGAAATAACTGTGCGGTAGGCAAAACGCTTCCTCCTTATTAAAGATTTTAGCATCCGCGTCATCTGGTTTCTGAAATTAGTTAAAAGAACACCACAGTAAGAACACTCATCCCACGTAACTCCAAAAAAAAAATCCCCGTAAAACCAAGATTCTAGTGTATGAAACAGAACAGCTAAAAGCATAAGTTGAAGATTCTATGAAAAATAAAATGCCGAATATAGTGATTCTGATAAGCATGGAACAGGAAGAATGGCTTTACGTATGCAAATTCTTCTGCTCAAGCAAGCAGCCTTTCAAAGTCAAATACTGAATAACGGAAAAGTTGTGAAGATTGAAGTAAAATAAAGAGTAAATCAATAAGACATACCACCATATTTAAGTCGTAGAAGCGATCCAGCAGCTTCAAAACATCATCAGGAGTAAATTGCCTTCTCAAGCTGTGACAATAAATTATCAGTGGTGAAAGATAAACGATAAAATCACATTAAGTTCTAACCAAATGTCTCGGATTTCTTATTTCTTCTCTGAGAGTGTGGTATGAGCTAAGCTCATTCACAAAATGAAGAGTTAATAAACGAGAAGGACAAAAGTAGTCTAATAACCTTCTACGCAGATTCTCTGTTAAGCCGAAAAGGACAAAATGACGATGGATGCCTGCAATAAGAATCACGATGAACATGTTAAACGCATCTCACTCCCACAGCAGAAAGCAAAATTAAAGTTAATGCAAGCTAATCTGCGCTTTTCATTTCTTTTGCCTTCAGAAAAAAAAAATTACTCATCAAGAGTTATTGTTTTTCCTCGATCACAACGTACATTCTACAACTCTTCTACTTAGCTATGCAAGGTACCCCTCTACGCTAAATAGCATGAAAGCGACTAATTCTATTACAGCCTAGGTATAAGGCAGTAATGCTTTATGACAAGGGAACATGCAACTGCTACACTTTGAGTGCTCATAGAATAAACCACGTGCCTTGTGCAATAGCTCGCAAACCTTACATCATTATTTATTGCATAAACAATCCCAACATTATAATTCATGCATAACTAATACATGAATGAGCCAACTCCTTACAGTTGCACGCCGTCCATTAAATAGAAAGGTAACATGTGCGCTAAGGTGTGCACTGTATTAAATTCTTCAAACCCTAGTAATCAAAGCACTTGTATTTACCACAAAATTTCAACAAGTTCCAGACACCACGAGTTTCTATCCAGCACATTTTACTGTGAATTTCTACTTATGAACTAGACAAACTATGATAAAGTTACCACCTTTTCAGCTTTAATAACAAAAACCACAACAAAACTTAAAGAGGAAACATATAAAATGAATAATGACACACAAAACTTATACAAATTCTACCTCTCAATTTGGCAAGGGGGTAGATTTCAAGAGCCTCCAACAAGCTTATCTCCAATTCGACCTGCGATTGTTCCTCCTATAGAAGAAAAGAAACAAAAGAATCAATAAATTCTAAAATCAGTAGCAAAGCCACAACTTTTATGGAGGGGATTCAACATCTTTTTTTTTCATAACCATGGTGTCCTGATCTACTTTCGTGCACCTTGACTAATTCAACATGATACCTACCACCTCCCACCAACAACATGTACCACCAGGTAACTCAATTCACTATATATAAGGGAACATCTACTATATATATATACCTAAATATTTAATTCTGATAGTATAATTTTTCGATGAAGGAGATTTGTTCTACTATGATGAAAACACATATATATGAATCAATGATAGAAAAGGGTAACCTAAATTTTTTCTTAATTAAGAAAAAAAATGGTACCTTATGAGAAGAGGCAGGATTACAAGGAGAATGAACAGAAAATCCATCTTGTTCATCATGTTTTGCTTCCTTCTTTTCTTTGCCTTTTGCACTAGTGTTCTTCCCCATTTGCTTTTTGGTTCTTGAAAGGTGGCTTTGATTCAATTTATTGATAAAAACTAGGTTTTCTTAGTTTGTTTGATCTAAAAATCAAGATTCTAGTGGGCTGGTTTTCAGGGGGTTTTAAATTGGATTACTTTTGGGCTTTAGAATTTAATATCAAATATTTTTAAATTAAATGTAAGAGGATATAAATGGACATCTCATAATAGGAGTATAATTTTCATTTATATGCTTTGTATATTTTGTCTAATCACACTCCATAAACGATTGTTAGCTTAAATTCAATGTATCAACGCATATAGTCGCGCTGCATACTGTAAACATAGATTGTATGCTTTCGATCAACTTTGTTGTATCACTCAACAGTATGTATCTAACGGATACAATCACGAGGATATCCAAAAATTGCGGAATAATACTGAAGAGAATGTGAAGGCTGATGAACCAAAATCTGTTGAACCTGAAGTGATTTATTTTCTTGGTATCAAATTCTAAACAATAGTCGATATGCGCAAAAAATTAATTCAGGAAAAATAAAAAATCTCAGGTTTACTGGACACAACTGCTTTTGCAATGGCCTCATCAGAAGAACATGCAATTCATTGAATGATTATCTGATTTTTTCTTACTAGTTTGAGACATGTTCATTGATTTTTTGTTTTTGATTTACTCATGTTGTTAATTGTGGAAGAGGGAGTTGGCTCCCCTCCAGTATGTCTATTGTCCAGTTAGTCCAGTGCATTGCTAATCAAATGACACATGTCTGCTCTTAAATCTTAAGGTCACAATCAATTTAATTAACACAACCTTAAACCATGGTTAAAGGTACAAGATTTGACCAATATGGTATGATATAAACATCCAAAAATAGTTTGCAGCTAATCAACCAAATACTTCTCCATAAGATTTGTAAATGGAACACATAAATTCAATGTCATAGTGGAATGAATTGTTGGGAGACAGATGTCGAAAAAGTATTGTG
The DNA here is from genome assembly GCA_029582725.1 of Solanum chiquidenum. Classification (NCBI taxonomy): domain Eukaryota; kingdom Viridiplantae; phylum Streptophyta; class Magnoliopsida; order Solanales; family Solanaceae; genus Solanum; species Solanum chiquidenum. The sequence continues at coordinate 29,252 of JAJOOS010006910.1, forward strand.
ACGAGTTGCTAAAATTGTTTATGAAACAATGGAAATGACTTCCGTCTGTCTCAAAATATTTGTCATGTTTTGCTACTCAAAAATCGATGTTATTAATTTTTGGATCTAAATTAAATTAATTTAAAATTAAAATTATACAATAAAAATATTACTATGCATTTTTTTGCGGCGACTAATATTGCCACTAAAGATTATTATTAGTGGCGACTTTTATAGGCATTAGCGGCGATTAATGTTGCCACTAAAACTTATTATTCGTGGCGACTTTTATGGGCATTAGCGGCGACTAATGTTGCCACTAAAACATATCATTAGTGGCGACTTTTATAAGCATTAGCGGCGACTAAAGTCGCCACTAAAACTTATTATTAGTGGCGACTTTTAAGGGTATTAAAGGCGACTAATGTTGCCACTAAAACATATTTTTAGTGGCGACTTTTATAGGCATTAGCGGCGATTAATGTTGCCACTAAAACATATTATTCGTGGCGACTTATATAAGCATTAGCGGCGACTATTGTTGCCACTAAAACATATTTTTAGTGGCGACTTTTATAGGCATTACCGGCGACTAATATTGCCACTAAAGATTATTATTAGTGGCGACTTTTATAGGCATTAGCGGCGAATAATGTTGCCACTAAAACATATTATTAGTGGCGACTTTTATAGGCATTAGCGGCAACTAATGTTGCCACGAAAACTTATTATTCGTGGCGACTTTTAGAGGCATTAGCGGCGACAAATGTTGCCACTAAAACATATTATTAGTGGCGACTTTTATAGGCATTAGCGGCGTTTAATGTTGCCACTAAAACTTATTATTAGTGGCGACTTTTATAGGCATTAGCGGCGACTAATGTTGCCACTAAAACATATTTTTAGTGGCGACTTTTATAGGCAGTAGCGGCAACTAATGTTGCCACGAAAACTTATTATTAGTGGCGACTTTTATGGGCATTAGCGGCGACTAAAGTCGCCACTAAAACTTATTATTAGTGGCGACTTATATAGGCATTAGCGGCGACTAATGTCGCCACTAAAACTTATTATTCGTGGCGACTTTTATGGGCATTAGCGGCGACTAATGTTGCCACTAAAACATATTATTCGTGGCGACTTTTATGGGCATTAGCGGCGACTAATGTTGCCACTAAAACATATTATTAGTGGCGACTTTTATAGACATTAGCGGCGACTAATGTTGCCACTAAAACATATTATTAGTGGCGACTTATATAGGCATTAGCGGCGACTAATGTTGCCACTAAAACATATTATTAGTGGCGACTTATATAGGCATTAGCGGCGACTAATGTTGCCACTAAAACATATTATTAG